>JAODAL010031770.1:0-47958 GCA_025379985.1 Phyllomedusa bahiana
AAATCCTTCCCAAGAATCTCACCTGCATGTGACTTACTGGGGGACACTAATTGCCCCACCCTCAAAGCCCCCAAAGAAAGCAAAAGTAAATGCCACTTTAAACAAGGCCACCTCAAAAGCTGAAACACAAATCACCTGCACCTCTGAACCCAAACACTTCAGCAACTGAAATTAAACAGGATAACGAGCATCAGACACCAGTCAACCCCATATAAACCAAACAACCCTATTGCCAACAGAAAATATTTCATGATATCTCTGCCGCCCCTAAAATGAAAACCAAAAGCAAGGGCTGAGACTAACCTGTTCAGCTGTGATATCGACCAACCAGCAACCGATGCTTGCCATACTAAAATTAACAAAACCAACCATCTGTCCTTGTCTGACCGAAACTCCACCAGACCGTCTAGCCATTCCATCCACATCCTCCATGATGCCGCCTCATAGGCCACCCATGCACTAGGGGACAGTGAACTCCTGATCAGCTGTCCTGCCGCTCGAACACCAGATCCCAAATGTACCAGGGGCAAACTTCTTCCTCCACCTCTGCCTCGGGTGCCAATGACCGAAAATGCTCCCACAGTGAATGAGAAATAGCATCGGCAATTAAGTTGCGCGCTTCTGGCACATGAACCACCATGTATTAATCTGCAAACAACACAATACTAAATGCCAAAGAAGCCGTATAACCAGATGAGAGGCAGCAAAAAAGTTATTGACGGCCATCACTACCCCACGGTTATCACAGTGAAATCAGACCATCCTATCACAAAAACATGAAGACCAAATTGTAATGATGGGGAACAACTCCAAGAACAACAAGTTCTGCACCAAACCCTCGACAATCCACCTCTCTAGCCAAAAACCAGCACACCAATGGCCTTTCCAAAATGCCCAGAAACCACAAGTGCACACTGGACCCTCAAAACAAACATACAATTCCCCTCTCGCTCTATCATCCATACAAATCTCATCACCTTGGTTCTCCTTATCAGTTTGGACCGAAACTGCCACGCCAGATCCATTACACGCACGATCACCACCAACTGAAACCATCAATGGCAAAGCCCCCGAACCAAGAAGCTGCCCTGGCAAAGGAACCCAAGCTGACACCGGAGACGCTAAGCTCCAAGCAGCCTCCGCATGATCCAATCTAGCCACTAACCCCCGGACACTGTTCAACATGTCCCTGAAACTGTCAACCTCCGAAATCAAGCCATCTGAGCCCGAATCAGGCTGACCCAACCCTTGATCTAAGTCAGACACAGGTGCAAGGATGACTCAATACAGGTCTTGTGCGCGACTGACTGCTATCTTTGGCCGTAAACTCAGCCCATTAAGCCTGCCCCTCAGCCCGTTAAGCCCTACCCATCGGCCCGTTAAGCCTGCTAAGCCCTCCACTCAGCCCATTAAGCCCCACCCAATGGCCAGTGAAGCCCACCCCTTCCGACATGCGTGCGCCCCATTGACTGGGTCATGTATGGTCTCCGCCCACATCACTCTGGGTCTCCGGCCCATTCTCTATGTGGAAGAACAACGTTCCCTTTAGACAGAGCAACATGCTTAAGATTAGGATGATGACGCAGAAAAATACATAAGAAACTTCCTCTTCACAATAATACGTTTTGAAGGGTGCTTTTCTGAAAAAGAAACACTGGTAGCTGACACTTAGAAGGTCCTATGGCTGTCAACTTAGGTGCCTTATTGAAAACAAGAAGCTACAGCACATAACAATATACTGCTGGCAGAGGCTTCATGGACTGAGAATCTACAAGAATCAAGCCATTTCCCAGAGCAAGAAAGGAGGTCAAGCAACCTGCCTTTGTCCGCACAGGACAGAAAAAATGCAACGCATGCTGGACTACCTAATTTTTTAAAGTTGCAGCACCTAGTTAGTTAAGGACATTTCTGTCCTGATTAAGACGTCCATCTGTCCTGCTCATTTGCAGGAGCAGAAATACCCCATTGCTCCTGCTGCTGTACAACGTAAGGGAAGCTATGATTTAACATTTGATCTGTTATTTCACAGCTGAACAGATTACAAAATACATTTTCACCAGAAATACCTTGATTATCCCCGTCCCTCCTAACCTTAATCACACAGGTAATAATCTTTCCTAATATTTCATATATGTCTCCATCTAGTTATAAAGATGTTTAATAAGTAATGGGATATCCTGTCCTTATAATACTCACTCTTCTTTTATAGTTGGATGTTCTCACAGTATTTGTTTTTTTATTCTCAATTAGAAAATTATTCATTTTGTGCAAAGCCTGAGCCATAATTTGGACAGCAAGATACACTTGGTAAGGATTACTATCTTCAAGAAAGTTATAGCTTATATTATGTTCCCTCTCCTTAGAACAGTGATAGTATTGACCTTTATGTGATACTGGAAAAAGAAAATCTTTTAATGTGTTTCCTGAATAGCAACGGGACAGCAACATCCAGATATCTTCCAGCAACCCATCAGAAGGTCGGCCAAATATCTGAAAACTATTGAAAAACTCTTTTCCAGGAATAATGTATCCGGGGATTGAAAACATTAAACTGCAATTAGCAGGAAAACCAATTTCTTTATAATATAAAAGCTCTCCTGCATGTGACCATGAACCTGTCAGTATAAGAGTCTTGTTAGTTAGGGCATCAGCTGCATGGTATAAAAAATTAATGTAAGTCAAACTATAGGAGCCACAGATAATGATAATATCAGTAGATGATGCCTGTAAAGCTGGAGGAACATGTGAATAGCTATACATAGTTACAAGAATGCTGAACTCCACACAAATCCGACGTGTAAATCGTGTGAGTAACTGCTGTAGCTCCTGCCGTCCACTGTCATCATCTGATGTGATGATCCCAACCCAATTCCACTGGAATCTCTCCAATAGCTTCACAAAGGCTGAATATTGCATCTTGTCATCGGGGACTGTTCGAAAGAAGTTCGGATAAAGCCTTTTGTCACTGAGAAGAGGTTCTCTCGCCCCATAACTGATCTAGGATAAAGAAAAAAACTGAAAATTCAGCAGAGTCTGTGTATATGTGTATGTCAGAAGCATGAAAAAATTGTATTTATCATATACAGAGGGCCACATGTATGAAAACTGTTTAGGTCTAAAACTCACTTTTTCGCCCATAGTAACCTATGGGCAAAACAGTGAGTTTTAGACCTAAACAGTTTTCAAACATGTGGCCCAGAGTTTGAAACTATTGCTTGCCTTCGTAGGTGTATTGTTTAACACTGTATGAATTGTTCTAACCAGGTCACTTCTCACCCAAATGAAGAAAAGGATCCATGGGCTTCACAACAATGTAACATATATCTGGTGCGTATGAAAATGGAAAAAAGATTAGAAAAATATAGCAGGTGAAATAAGTATTGGACACATCATCAATTTTCTAAAATGTATGAAATACCTGGTACAAAAGCCTTTGTTGGTGATGACAAGATGCTTCTTGTATGTGCCTCAGGTGGGATTTTGTCCCCTTTTTCCACACAAGCATTCTTCAAACCCTGAAGATTCTGTGGGCTACTTTATAGAACTTTGAGATACAGTTTGTTCCATAGATTTTCTATTGGATTCCAGTCAGGTGATTGCCTTGAACATTCTAGCAACTTTATTTCCTTTTTCTGAAACCAGTTGAGTTTCCTTGGCTGTGTGTTTGGGATCATTGTTTTGCTGGAATGCCTGCCCTTGTATCATCTTCATCATCCTGGTAGATGGCAGCAGATTTTTATCGAGAATGTCTTGGTACATTTCTCAATTCATCCTTCCTTCAATTCTATGAAGTGTTACATTGCCATATGTTGAAAAATAGCCCCACACCATGATGCTCCCACCTCCAAACTTCACTGTTGGTGTGGTGTTTCTGGGGTGATATGTTATGCCTTTTAGCCTCCAAACAAGGTGTGGCAAAGGACATTAGGGGTAACAGGGTCTATGATGAACACATCCTATTCATTCACAGGATCCTTATGTTCAGGCTTTATCGCAACTTATTTTTCCACTTTGTCTGCTCTAGCATATCCCTTTGCTTTGGGGCTGTTAAATTTTGTGTGTGCCAGGAGCATAATTATTTAAAGCTCTGTAGACAATAATAGGGCTTCCGTTAAGTCTCTGATACTTTCTGTATTCTTGATGGGTTTACCATTTTATGTTAGGAATGTCCGGGATCCTCAGATGCGGCCATAATCATGGGCTAATCCAAATACATATCATGAGTCTGTGTATATTTGTGCAGTCTTACCCTCGACCACTTCATCTTCCTCTGTGAGTGTCTGCAACTCCGACTCTTGTGCAGACAAATGTGGTGGGAGTGGTTTAGATTTTATTACCTCTTGTTGCGTGACCATCGCATATCCAGTATGATACCTGCCATATTCCTGCTACCTAGATCCATCAACACAAAACTCAAAATCTGGAGTAATGAATGGAAAGTCCTTCACATGGGCAAATCCTGCAGTTTCTTATGCCAATAGAACCATGTTCTTTCTCATCTATACCATTTACTTCTCCCCTTCCTCCCTCTTTGGGTCAAGGTTTGAGGGTAATAGAATTGCAGGGTTCAAGGTTTTACTCCCGGTCAGTGTAACATTTAGGGGCATCAGTAATGCACACTGCAGACGTAGCTGAGGGGCCATAGAGATATGTTTTGGTGGCTTTTTGTATTGTTTTTCAATACATGACAAATGTTATAATATAAAACAATATCTCAGTTGTAAGGTAAGTTGAATAGGTATTCTCCAGTCCTTATTTCAAATTAAAAACAAATTGCTTTATTTTCATCATTTTCATTTTTTTCATTAAAAAACAAATTGCTTTATTTTCATCCTTCAAAAATAGCCACAACAGCTAACGCATTTCGGGTTCTTATACCCTTATTCATATGAATATGGATGTTATGGCTATTTTTAAAGCATGAAAATAAAGCAAATTGTTTTTTAATTTGAAATAAGGACTGGAGAATACCTATTCAACTTACCTTACCAGTGTAACCCTTTGAATCCATGGGCTCCTTTCTCTGGATCCTTGCTGGATCACACACCAAGAACTAATTGCTGAACACAGTGGAGACCGTAAGGGTGGAAGCGGACTTTTGTGCATCTAAATATCTCAGCTGTAACACTTCTTCAGTGATCTACATTATTGAGTGCACCCAAAGCAATATGCATTATGTTGGTTCCACTTTACATATACGAATTTTCAACTAACGTAAACATTTAAATTACATTCAAACCCAGGTACCCGAACCATAACGAATGCAGCCCGTCATTTCATTGACACACATTTTTCCAGTAACAAACCTTTGAAGGCTTTTACCATTGAAAAGGTTCAATTAACCAAACATGGGGGCAACATTCATCATCGCCTGTGAGACAGGGAGGCATATTGGATGGACACCCTGGGAACAATATTGCCTAATGATCTCAATGTTAGAAATGACATTTTATATCACTATTAGTATACTTTTTTGGTGCATTTGGTCCTTTTGCATTTTTGAAAGCAAAGATATTTTCTTTCATAAATATATTTATTCTTTATTTTCATATTTTTTGAATTGATTATGCATTTTTTATGTTATTATTTTCATAGTGCTATAGTATCACTCATTATTATTTTTTAGTGTTTTTGTTAGTGTTTTTGTCACTGTTTTTTATGTCTCAGATTTTATTCTGTTGCATTTTCACATTCCCTGTGGTGCGGTTGCTCTGCGTGCGCTCTTTTATCTGTGCCTGCCTCTGCTGTTGCCGCTTTACTAGATGCCTAGAATCAGTCAGTTTCACTTGCAGAGTTGCCGGCAGGATGCACTCCGAACCATGGCCCCTACCACGCTTGCGCATTAATATGTCTGATGACTACAGGAGTGCATGTGCCGATTGGCTCTGCTGTGAAAAGTGACGATTATGATTACATTCTCCATCTGTGGCCCTCCTATGGTGGCAGCAGTGGAGGAATGACGCTGATAGAGATGCGCGGAGTGCGTGCAACAGGTGAGTGTGTTTATTGACATCAGGATTTAGCTATATGTAGTGTGGGGGATTAGAGGTCACAGAGGCAGGCACAAGCGGGTCGGTTGCCACAAAACAACAGGATTTATTTTTCAATGGCACAAACAAACAGCAAAAAAACAGAAAGTCCTATGCAGGAGGCTTACCACAGCCATTTAACGTGTAACAAATCCTAGCTTAAGTCCAGCATCCAAACAGGGAACAAAACGTGTACCTCACCATGTAGCTGGGGGAAGCCCCTTGGCAGCAGACCCAACGGTCTGGTTTGGGCCTCAGTAGCAGGGCTTCTCTCTCCTGCTCACCACCCTCTGGAGAAAGGGCTCCCAAACACTATTTAGTATCAAGTTGTCTGTCGCACCTGATCTCCTTATGCACAGGCTTTAAAGGCCTGGGAACACCAGTAAAGCCTGGACCGAAGGGGTGAACGGCCTCACTTCCACACTACAGCCGTTCACAAAAAAAGACAGCCCATTAAAGCTGCACAGCGGCTTTACTAAACTACTCAAACATAAGTAACCTATGGTTACTTATCTAGACTGACGTCTATTCCCCTACCAAGGTCCGGTTCCATGGTGGCCCCAATAGAGCAGTTCTCCTGCTGCCACTCAGTTGTTTGGAAAGGCCGGAACGTACCACTGGATCGGCCTCCCTGAAATCCCTGGAACTTCCCTACCACTTGCAACATCCAACTAGGCACATATTTTCCATCCACTATTTTTCCTGCTGGTTGCTTACAATAGTGAATAGTGCTGTATATATACATGCTATGACTAAGGGGTATCCCCCGAAACACGTCAGCAGTACTTTTTCTTCTCCTGAGCTCCATTGCCATATTTTTAATGAATTTACAATAAAGGATATTTTGATTCATTGGATGGATTGCTGGATCAATTTTTTTCTTCATATGTTGCAGTTTCATCTGAGAAAGAATACCATGTACATCATGTGGTGTGTATATTGTAATGGGGTATTCCAATACAATTTCTGAGGCTTTGTGTAGGAGTATTTGTACTATAGTGACTACTTGTATGCATGAGAGGGCTCCACTCACCACTGGATCTAATCTAGCTGAGGAATGCTCTATTAGTCTCTGTTGTGTGCCATGTAACTGTAAGAACTGCTGTGGCATGACCAGCTATCTCAGTGCAGAACAGTGAGAACAGCTTGTCATAGTTAGGTGTGCCCAAGGCAGGTGCAGAGGAAATTGACAACTTCAAAGTTTGGAAATTGTTAAGTTCCTCTTCTGATAGCAGAAAATGCATGAGCAAACAGGCTGATCATATTAAAACTCAGGGACGTAACTAGAGAAGCTTGGGCCCCATAGCAAACTTTTGGATGCCCCACCCCGGCACCTTCCCCACCACAAAAATTTACCGGGACCTCTTAACTCATGCAGTTACTAGATGATACAAGAAGTAATTACTTCACCATAGACATCACCATCATACTGCTACCAAACAAATTCCACTATGCCCAGACCAACATTACCAATAGCACTACTACATATGGACTGGATTATACCGCCAGAACACGGCCAAAAATTACCAACAAATAATGATTGAATAATACCCCTATACTATTACTGAAAAAAGATCAATATTACCGCCATATAGTGGTAGACACCAGTGTACACAGATGCCCTACAGATTGTATGTTACCTCCATACAGTGACCATTTAGTGGTAGACACCAGTGTATGAGCCAAACACTCATACAGAAAATGCATGAGCAATTAGGCTGATCATATTAAAACTAAGGGACGTAACTAGAGAAGCTTGTGCCCCATAGCAAACTTTTGGATGCCCCACCCCGGCACCTCCCCGACCACAAACATTTACCGGGACCTCTTAACTTATGCAGTTACTAGATAATACAAGAAGTGATTACTTCACCATAGACATCACCATCATACTGCTACCAAACAAATCCCACTATACCCAGACCAACATTACCAATAGCACTACTACATATGGACTGGTGTAATGCGGAGGTGGATTCGCTGGACCACCGCAAGCGATGATAGCTAAGCCACGCCAGGGAGCGGAGTCTAAGTAGCCCCCGGTATTCACCAGAGCCAGCCGAAAAGCGGGATGGACTTGCTGCGGCGTGAGGCTACCAGGTCGCTAGCCCTGACGTCTCTTGCTTGCGATGACGGCCGGGGTAATGCATGGTACAAAATCGTAATCCAAAGGCGTAATCAGGGGACAGGCAGGAGGTCAGGGCAGGTGGCAGAGGTTCGTGGTCAGAGACAGGCAAACAGTCAGGGCAGGCGGCAAACAGGCAAGGGCCCAGGAAACTTAGCGGAAGGGTCCCGGGAATAAATTTAGGGACCCAAACACCCCCAAAACCCCCACGGAAACACACCAACAAACTGGAAAGGAAGGGGCTGGGTGGGGGATTCCTTAAATAAAACCAAAACCCAACAAAAACCCAAAATTAATGGGGAACCCTGGCCCCTTTAAATTTAGAGAACCCCTGGCGCGCCCCGGGGCCTTTAAAAAGGGGCCATGCGCGCGGGGGCCGGGGAAACAGGCCGGGAGCGGCTTTTCCACGGGAAAGCGCGAGGGGAAAGGGAAGCCGCACCGGACCCCCTGCGGGGCGGGTTAAAGGGTTTCCCAGGGGGAAAGCGGACCCCCGGCGACCCCCCCGTAAAAAACGGGATTATTACCGGCCAAAAAAGGGCCCAAAAAAATTAAAAAAACAAATAAGATTAAATAAAAACCCCTAAAACTTTTACTGAATAAAGATAAATATTACCCGCCATATAGTGGGAAGAAAACCAGTGTACACAGGTGCCCTACAGATTGAAATTTCCCCTCCATACAGTAAACCTTTAGTGGAAGTTAAAAAGGTAACAAAAGCTCGGGAGACTGAATATTACCCCCCAAAGCCCGTGACTATATAGGGGTTGACACCATTGTACACAGACTCCGCAGATTTAAATTTTCCCTTTCCTTTCCCTTACCTATAGGGGGTTAAACCCCCAGTGTACAAAAGGTCCCCTACAACATGTATTTTTCCCCTTCCATACGGGGGACCATATATTTGGTAAACACCCAGTGAAACACAGCCCTCTCCCAGAACTGTAAAATCCCCACCATACTAAACCATATGGGGGTAGATACATAAAAACACAGGCTCTTCTCATATCTAGAATTTAGGCTGAAAATAGAAAAATAAAATTGAAATAGTGATCGGCAGCTAATTAGAATTTAATAATGAAATATATAAAAATTAAAATGAAAAAATCTTGTTAAAAGTTTATGCAGCATGAAAATCCTACATTTTGAGGAATGAAAATTTACTTACAATCTCAAAGTATGAAAAGATATATTTCGAAGAATAAAAAAAGGGATTTAACCCCTTAACGCCCTTTTAGACTTATCCTTTACTCCCGGGTCTTTTGGGGGGGTTAACGCCCCTTTGGAACAAATGGAACCCCTTTAAAGGATCGCGCGAACCAAAAGCGAAGTTCGCGCGTTTGGGCGCGGGGTGCCCAGCGTATATTCCCGCTGAATCCCGCACGTGGGCCCCAAACCCCCCCGGATCGCTCCTTGGGGGGGGGTTTAAACCCCCTTAATTACCCACGACATCGGCCCACAAAAAACCCTGGGGAGACCAGGAGACGATCCCCCTCCTCCTCTCCCCCTGTCCCCCGGCAGCAGCGAAACGGATGGGGGCGATCCTGCAGCTCCTGCCCTCTGAAGACAGAAAGGGGAAGGCAGGGGAATCCCCTTCCGGGTTGTCTTTTACTCACGATCCCCGGCCCTTGCCCTGTGGGCCGGGCCCGGGAAAAACCCGTACGACAGAAGCCCATAAAACCATTCATAGAAAACAAGCAATGCACTGATTCCAAATTTGAATGAGAGTTTTTCTAAAGATCTCCCCATTCAAATCCCCTAGGGGGAAAAGTAAAATAAAAAGGGGAAAAAGGGAAAAAAAGTGAAAAAAAAGTGAAAAAAAATTTTTAAAAAAAAACAAAAACAAAAATAAAAAAAAAAATACGTACACCCCCCCTTTTTTTTCCCTTTACAAACCCCAAAACCCGCCCCAAAAAAGATAAAAAAAATAAATAAAGAAACCCAAAATTTTGGTAGGGCCCCGCGTGCGAAAAAACCCCTGCCCAATAAATCTGCCCATTTAAATTTCACCGTACGGTGAACCCGTAAAAAAAAAAAAACAAAAAAAATTTTTACAAAAAATTAAGTTTTATTCTCATCCCCCAGCACAAAAAAAGGGAATAAAAAGCGATAAAAAACTCCTAAGAAACCCCAAAAGGGTTTGTCCCAAATTAAAACGTCATTTCATCCCAAAAAAAAAAAAATTCCAAAACAGCTCTGATAAAAAAAAAAAAAAAAGAAATAGCCCCAAAGAAGAAAGCGAGGGCATAAAATTTTTTTAAACACACTAAAAAAATAAATTTTTTTTTTTTTTAAAGTGCTTCAACAAAAAAAAAAACTATATAAATGGGGTTATCCCATAACCCGTAAGAGCCCAAAAAGTAAACTAACTTATCGGGGATACTCCCGGTTGACCCCCTTTTTAAAAATAAAAAAAAAAAACCCTTTACTGGGTTTTTGCAGTATTTTCTTCACCCGGCCTCCAAAAAATGGATTTAAAAGCGATCAAAAAGCCCTTGTTCCCCCCCCCCAAAAAAATACTAATAAAAAACCCAACTCATCTTTGCCCCAAAAAAAAGTCCCCTACACAGCTCCAACACAGAAAAATTTAAAAGGGTTTTGGCTTTTTCAACTTGGCGATGCAAAAAACGGTATTTTCCTGGTTTTAATAAAAAATGTTTTTTTTTTTGTTAAAAAGCATTAAAAAAATAAAAAAATAAACAAAATTGGGGATCGGTTTTAATCGTATTAAAACCCGCTAGTAAATCTTCCATGTCAAATTACCGGGACAGTGACCGCTATAAAAAAAAAAAAATAAAAAAAAACAACCAAAAAATTTCTGTAAATTTTTTTTAAAACCCTCAAAAAACCTTAAAAAAAAGGAACATAAACATCATATGCAAAACCCCCTAATGGGTTTCCAATTAAAAAAATTCAACATCCCCCCAAAAAACAAGCCCAAAAACACCCGCTCCCCGCAAAACAGCAAAAAAAAAAAGTTTTTGGCCGTCCCGAAAAAAGGCAAAAAAAAAAAAACCCCCGCAAATTTTTATAGATGATTTTCTAACTGTGTAAAATAATAAAACAGAAAAAACTTAAAAAAATCTTTTTATCAATTTTAATTGTTACCGACCCCCCCTAATAAAGTTACTACATCCTTTACACTGCACGGCCCAATGCCCGTAAAATTTAAAAATCAAAAAACAATGACCCAATGGCGTTTTTCCCCCATTTTTTAATTTCCCAATGCTAAAAAAAAAAATATGGAACACCTGTGCAACCCCAAAAGGGACAGTAACACCCCCAAAAGAATCCCCGAAAGGGGGTTGAATCCAAAAAAGGGGGCGACTTCTGGGAAGTTTGCCTGTTTTTCCAATTTTGGGGGCCCTTTGCAAATTCACATGGCCCCCCAAAATCCGTTTTCCCAAAAACCAAATTTGCGTTCCCCCCCCTTTTTATGCCCTGCCATGCCCCAAACAGCAGTTTTCACCCCCCCATTTGGGTATTGCCGAACCTTTGAAAATTTTTGCTTAAAAAAGTTTTAGGGGTTCCCTTTTTCCAAGCCCAAAATTTCGATTAATTTAAAAAAAAAATTTTTTTTTTTAATTTTTTACAGCCTTATGCTAAAAAAAATTGTGAAAACAAACCCGTGGGGTTTTTAAAACCCCTGCAACCCCCCGGATTTTTTTCAATTTAAAGGGGTTTTAGTTTTTCCCAAAAGGTCCCATTTTGGGGTTTTTTAAATTTGTTTTAGCACCTTTTGGGTTTTCCCCCAAACCTGAAATTGGGGGCCCTCAAAAAAAATCGTTTGAAAATGAGACCCCCCGAGTATAGGGAGGTGCTCCTCCCCATTTTGGGGCCCTTTTGGGTGAGCCAAATAAAACACTAGGGGCCACATATGGGGTATCTCTAAAAACGGCAGACCTGGGGGGAAATTTATATTAAAATTGCATTTACCTAGTCCCCATTTTTCCGATTCCATGAAAAATTTCATAAATATTTTTAAAAAACCGCAAAAAAAATGAAATTTTTTAAATTTTCAAACCCCCACTTTTGGGTTTAATTTTTTTGTAAAAACTGAAGGGTTATCAAACTTCCTAAAAAAGTGGTAAATACGTTTTAAAGGGGTCCCCATTTTTTTCAGATGCGTCCCCTTTGGGGGAAACTAAAAATTTCAGGCCCCTCAAAAGCCCCGTCATAACTGGGAAATGGTCCCCAAAAAAAAAAATTTTAAAAAAAAGGGTTTTCTTGAAAAAAATGTGAAAATTACTACTAAATTTCTAAGCCCCTAAAGTCTAAAAAAAAAAAAGAACCCTTTAAAAAAAAGATGCCAAAACCCAAAAAGTGGGCAAATGGTAGAGTTAGTTTTTAAAAAAAATTTTTGGTGAATAATTATCTGTCTTGCACGGGAAAATTTTGCAAACCTTTTTAAAAACGGGAAAAATTTTTTTTTTCCCAAAATTTTCCCTGAAATTTTTTATATTTTTCACAAAAAAACAAGGATTGTAAAGGATAAAAAAAATTTTTTACTTTAAATTAAAACACAATGGTCCCGAGAAAACAATCTTTTGGGGAAACACATAATAAGTAAAATGCCAAAAAGTTAATTTTCAAAATAAAAAAAGGGCACATGTCCCGATTTCAAAAATAGGGCTGTGTCCAAAGGGAAAGGGCAAAACAGGCTGGGTCCTTAAGGGGGTTAAAAAGCAACAAAAATTTTAAAAAATTCACATAATTAATTTTTTAATTTTGGGAAAAACAAAAACATGAAAATGCGTATTATTTTCTTATGGTGTCAAATCCCTTTAAATGTTTCCTTTCTATAAAAGGTCACCTGCTCCCCCCTCTTACAGAACTGCCCCATCTCCCCCGTTGAGGTTAGAAAAGCAAAAAGCGATAAAAACTATTAGTGGCCCCCTCAAAAGTTAAGAAAAAGTTTCTCCATTAAAAATTTAAATAGATTTGTTTTTTTAAAAATCTAAGAGTTACTTTAACAAATTTATTTATTTGTATTTTCAATAATAAATTAATTATGTGAATTATAAGATTTTGTTCATTTCTTTATGATTTTTGGCTTTTTTGTGTAAGATCTTACAAAATATTTTTTTATATACTTTTAGACTGTAAGTTTGTTTTCTTTCATCAAAATGTATCCAAAGGGGGGTTTCCCGTAGTTTAGAGTTTTTTAAAAATGCTGTGCAATTTATATCATGTTTTGTTATATGGGGTTTTTACATTTATTTTTTCTACGTTCTGTGGGGTCATGGCCTCAAGCCCATTTAAAAAAATTTTTAAATACAAGTTTTTTATGGATATTCTATAGTTGGTTACGAGAAGTGTGGAGTTTGCAGCCAATTTTTATCTTACCCAACACCAGAGAAGGGCTGTGTTTTTCATATTTTTTGGCGCACATAAAAAGCATTCCATAATCTGATGTAAGTAGGTAAAAGAATGGCTGCCAGCCAGAAATCTCACCACAAAACCTGTGAAACTTCATAGTAGGTAATGGCCAGGTTATCCCAGCATGTAGACATAGACTTAGGTATGGTGTAAGGAATTACGATCACTGATATATTATCTTATTAGAGATTTTACATTTAGCTAATTTCTATACTCACCTGTGTGTATCCATATAAGGTTAACAGTTGGGCCATGGGAAGAGTAGTGACCGAACCTAAATCTCCAATAAAACCAACCACAGCATCCTTCTCCATACATGAATAGTTAGGAGCCGTTTTTTTTGTGCCCAAAGACAGGATCTGCAGAACATCTTTTATAACTTTATTCTCATTTCCACAAAGTAAATATATTGATATCCCAGAGTGACATTGGGAATATTTTAACGACTGTTTAATTTTTTTCAAACAGCAAAGCAGAAAGTACAGATGTGTATATTTCTCTGGGAAGAGCCCTGTGGAACAATACATGAACATTGTGTAACTAGGATGATGTACCAGTTATGTCTGGAGTGTTTCATAACCAACATCTTATATTCTTTGCAAAGCATACACTTCAGGGAAAATGTGATTATCTGAGCTGGAAACTAAAGATTTGTGCAAAAAAGGAGAACAAAAATAGGCATCATTGCAGGGGGAGCATAATCTTAGTCTGACCTAATGTGTTATAAACCCCTGCAGTCCTTTAAGTCTTGGTCTGTCAGGTGGTAAATCAGTTACCTCCTTGAAGAAAGCAAAGGTTTAACCTTTTTGCTATCTTTTCTCCACTATAATGGCACTATAATGATGAAATATACATTATCTCACAAAAGTCAGTACACCCCTCACATGCATAATATTGTATTATATTTTCATGGGACAACACAGAAGACATGACACTTTCATAAAATGTGTATAGTTTGTTTAACAGTGTAAATGTGCCCTCAAAATAACTCAACACACCACCATCAATGTCTAAACCGCTGGCAATAAAAATGAGTACATCCCTAAGTGACAACAAAAGTCAGTACACTCCTAAGTGAAAAAGGACAAATTGTTTCCAAAGTATCAAAGTTTTGGGTGGTCACCATTATTCTGCATATCTGCCTTAACTCTTTTGTGCATGGAGGTCACTAGAGCTTCACAGGTTGCAGCCACTGGAAACCTCTTATGCTCTTCCATGACAATATCATGTTGCTGGTGGATGTTAGAAACCTTGTGCTCTTCCACCTTCCATTTTGTGAAACAGATGCTCCATAGGGTTTAGCTCTGGAGACATGCTTGGCCAGTCCTGCACCTTTACTCTCATTTTCTTCAGCAAGGCAGTGGTCACCTTAGTGGTGTTTGTGGTTGTTATTATGTTGAAATACTGCCTTGCGGCCCAGAAAGGAGGGGAACATGTTCTGCTTCAGTATGTGAAAGTAAATGTTGTCATTCATGCATCCCCAAACCATGACACTCCCACCACTATGCTTGACTGCATGCAAGACACAAATGTCTTTTTACTCCTCATTTGGTTGCTGCCACACACTCTTGACACCATCTAAACCAAATAAGTGTATCTTGGTCTCATCAGACCACAGGATATGGTTCCAGTAATCCATGTCCTTAGTCTGCTTGTCTTCAGCAAACTGTTTGTGAGCTTTCTTGTTCATCATCTTTAGATCAGGCTTCCTTCTGGAACGACAGCCATTCAGACAAGTTTGATGCAGTGTGCTGCGTATGGTCAGAGCACTGACAGGCTGAACCCCCAACTCTGTAATCTCTGCAACAATGCTGGCAGCACCCATACAACTATTTTGAAAAGACAAACTCTGAATATGACACTGAGCACGTGCACTCAACTTCTTTGGTCAATCATGGTGAGGCCTGTTCTGAGTGGAACATGTCTTGTTAAATCACTGTTTGATCTTGTCCACCGAGCTGCAGCTCAGTTTCTAAGTGTAGGCAATCTTCCTATAGCCTGGGCCATTTTTATGTAGAGCAGCAATTCTTTTTTCAGGTCCTCTAAGAGTTGTCTGCCCTGAGGGGCTATGTTGAACTTCCAGTATGAGAAACTGTGAGACGAATAACGCCAAATTTAGCACACCTGCTCCCCATTAACACCCAAGACCTTGTAACTAGTGTTTATCGAAACATTCGAGAAAAGTTAAGTTTGAGTCGAACATCTTGATTTTCTCAAACTCGAACCGAGCCGAACATTTCACTGTTCGTTCGAGTAAATGTTCAAGTTCGCCATGGCAATCGACATGCCATTTTAATAGTGTTTAGGGCCTTTCTGCACTTTTGGTGGCCATCCAATCAGTGCAGAGCAGAGAGAAGTGTCAAAAACGTCATTGCTAGTGATGAGCGATTACGTTGACTATTGTCATCGGGTCGATAGTTGATATGAATATCAGACATTGATATCAAGATGATTATCGCCGATAGATAGCCTATAAAATGGAGATTTATCAGCCGATTGACCATATAAAAGCCACAGAAAAAAAGTCACACACCATTCACTATCCCGGTGTGGTACCACAGCTTGAACCTTAATCCTGCATGACCCACAAATTAAAAAGTCCAAAGCAGTATTATTTTGAACCATCTTTTATTTGAACTGGATTTGACTATCCTGTCTGGAACTCAGCTGACCCCCTTAAAAACCCTTTAAACCCCAAAAATTAAAAAAATGCCAAAAAAAACTTTTTTTCCCCCATTTTAGTTGAACTGGAAAATTTTCGACCTAAAGCCTACCTTTTAAACCCAGTTGGGGGGGCCCCATTTAAAAACCTTAAATTAAACCCGAAGATAAAAAAGGCCCCCCCGGAAAAAAAAAAAGTTTTTCACCACCATTTTAGTTAAACTGGAAATTTTGGACATGTTTTCCGACCGCAGAAATACCATTAAACCCTGCCCCCCCAAATTTTTAAAAGTCAAAAAGGGAGTTTTTAACCACCATTTTATTGAACTGGCATTAACTATACGTCCGTCCCGCATATACCATTAAACCTGTCGCCCCACAAAAAAAAATGCCAAAAAAGGATTTTTCAACCCCATTTTATTGAAGGGACATGACTTCCTTCCGGGACGCATAACCCTTTAAACCGCACCCCCAATTTTAAAAGTCCCGGGAAAAGGAGCTTTCAACCCCCATTTTAGTTGAACGGACATTGACTTCCTTTCCTGGACCGCATAGCCTTTAAAACCTGCAACCCCCAATTTTTAAAAGTCCCAGAAAAAATTTAAAAACCACCATTTTTGTTGAACTGGACTTAAACTATACTGTCCGTACCGCAAAAAGACCTTTAAAAACCTGTCTCCCCCCCAAAAATTTAAAAAAGTGCCGGAAAAAGGAGTTTTAAAAACCCCATTTATTTGAACTGGACATTGACATCCTGTCCTGGACCGGTATGACCTTTAAAAACTGTCGACCCCATATTTTAAAAGTCCCCGGAAAAAAGGAGTTTTCAACCACCTTTTAGTTAAACCTGGACATTGACTATCCCTTTCTGACCACATAAAAACCCTGTCTGACCCACAGTTAAAAAGTCCAAAACGGTCTTTAAACCACCTTTTAGTTGAACGGACTTTTGATATTTGTTCTGAAACCCACATAGCCCTTAACCTTTTGACCCACAATTAAAAAGTCCGAAAAAGGGATTTTCAACCAAAATTTTATTTAAACGGTATTATTACCGTCCGGGGTAATCTACATCTTTTCAAGTCTTCCTGACCTCCCTTGTACTTTCAGAAAATTTTTTCCACTATTTTTGTGCATGCCAGTTTTTTAGTATTTAATTCTAGAAAACACATTTTTAAAATAGGAGGGAATCCACCAATCTTTGTTTCTCTTTTTTTTTAATTGTAAAAAATATTTTTTTTCACTAAAGAGATTGCTACTATTTTAAAGAACTTCAAAAACAAGTCATTTTGTGTCCATTAACAGTTGTTTTACCCCATTCCTGTTTTGACAGCCCCCATCCCCTTGAGACACTTTTGACAATTGTGAAGAAACAAATTTCTGTTAAAAAAAACATTTTTTAGAATAGGACCGTAGTATATCTGCATTCACAGCAAATGCCCCCCAAAAAATTTAAAACATGACCCTTTAGAACTTTTACAATTGGAAGAACAAATACTGTTAGAAACCAATTTTTTAGAATAGCCGTATTAAAACTGCATTTCAACAGAAATGCCCCAAAAAAAATTTAAAACAGATCCTTGAGCCCCCTTTTGACAAAAAGGAAGAAAAAATGTCTGTTAAAACCAATTTTTTTTAGAATAGGCTTTGTATAGCTGCATTTCAAAGCAAAATGCCCCCAAAATTCAAAACATGACCCTTGACCACTTTTGACAATTGCGAAGAACAAAAGTCTGTTAAAACCACATTTTTTAGAATAGGACCTGATAAAAACTCTGTTACAGCAAAATGCCCCCAAAAATTCAAAACAGACTCTTGAGCCACTTTTGCAATTGTGAAGAACAAATGTCTGTTTTAAACCCCATTTTTTAAAAATGGGCCTTATTAGCTGATTTCACAGCAAAAAAACCCCCAAAATTCAAAAAACCCTTTAGCCTTTTTACAAGTGAAGAACAAAAGTCTGTTTGAAACCACATTTTTTAGAATAGGACCTGTGTAACTGCATTTTTTAGCAAAATGCCCCCAAATTTCAAAAAAATACCCTTGACCACTTTTTACAATTGGGGGGGAAGAACCAATGTCTGTTAGAAATCAAAAATTTTTTATAATAGGGCCTGTAGTAAAGCTGCATTTTAAAGCAGCATGACCCCCAAAAATTTTAAAAAAGACTTCTCAGCCATGTTAAAAAATTGTGAGGGGGAAATCCCTTAAAGCCCCATTTTTGTTCCAAAGGGCCAGATTATTGCTGTATCTCCACAAACATGACCCCCAAAAATTATAATTAAAATTTTTCAGCCACTTTTAAAAATTGTGATGGGAAAAAAGCCACTTTGAAGCCACATTTCTGTTCCAATGGACAAAAAATTTTAGCTGTATCTCACGCAACAGACCTCAAAACCCTTGACAATGCGAAAAATTTAAAATAAAGTGGGGAAATGGAATACGTTTTTTTCATAAACCTTGGGGTCTTTTAAGCCCTCACAGCAAAACCGCAAAAAAACTTTGGGGAAAAGAGAATAAAAAAAAATTTCAGAAAAAAATGATCATTTTAAAAAAAAATTTTCAAAGGACCATTTCTGTTTGAAGAGGAATGTGAAGTAGAGGGAACTAATCGGTTGACCTCGGGGAATTGGGGGGACAACATCACAGAGTCCATGCCTGATTCATCTTTAGAAAATCAAAAGATCCCCATTTTTTTGGGGAAAACCGGATGCGTTTTTCTTAATGACTCCTCCAGCTGTGCTGAAGTCCCGCTCAGAATGACTGGCTGCTGGGGAGGACAACACCTTATGGGTGGCGAGCGAGCTGGGCATTCATCCTTTTGGGTACCCAGAATCAATTGGGGCGGGAAAACTTTTAAAAACATCGGGGGTTGAGACGCAGAAGTCGTACCATGTCTTAAGGGTGGTCTCTGTTGTTTTATGTGTCCCTGCATTAATGCGTTGGGTTTAAGGTTGTTACCCCCACAAAAAAAGAGATAACCCCACTCCCTTCATTTTACCTTTCCCAAAAAAAAAAACAGAACTTTTGTTTTCCCGTTTACAATAAAACTGTGACCTTGAGATGACAATTTAAAGTAATTTTTTAAAATGTTGTATACTTCCATGTCCTATCGTAAGAAAACATAGCATAAGTGGGAACTCCCCATGCCAACGATTAATTTTTTTTACCCTGAACCTTGTAGCATAGAATAGAGGGTGAAATGCAGATTAGATTCCAGTCTGTTTTAGTCTTATTTCCTGAAAATTCAGCTCCGGATAAGAATAATTACACTAAAAACACTGAATGTTTCCAGTATTTTCTTTCAGCTCTGGATTTTGTACATGATGATTTCTACTTACCCTGTACACATCCGATAATAGAATAAATCCTCTTCCCTCTTCCACAGTGACACCCAGGAATGTACAGTGAAGATTCCTCCTAGAATGAGATCCCCTTCCTGAGAATATTTGTACTCAAAGGTATAATTCTTTATTACAAGATCACATTGAGCTGCAGGATCCTGGATCTCAATGGTGAAGGTCACAAAGAGAACCAATAACAATAACAGCATATCCAGTAGAAGAAGATGCTTGTGTGTCCCGTAGTATCCCATCAGATGTATCAGTACCAGCAGCAGCGCTGGATCATCAGGGTCATCCAGCTCTGCTGCAGATGTTGTAGCAGGGAGGGGTTTATATAACCAGTTTCAATGTATTTTCACCCTGAAGTGAAAAAAATGCTGGCTTTTTTGAGCTCTGCTGTGAAACAGAAAATAGGAAAAGTCACAGCCACCGGGGAGCGCCCAGAACTGAGCCAGCAGAGGTAGACTTTAGATATGTAAAATGATTTCTGACTGTTCTTATTAAATTTGAAGTTTTATTAAACTTGAAATCTTAAATTCAGTGGAATCTAACTAACTAACCATTGCACTTTCTATGTGCCACATAGCTTTATGCCCCGGGAAATTTCACTACGATGGGTCCAAAGTTTGAACCCAAATTTGGACAGGGTTTATACATGTGGTGCAGTCTAAAAACTTTCTTTAAAAACTTTTTAGATCGGGAAATCTGCCCCAAGTTTTATATAAGTTTTTCCTAAATCCCTTTTGGGGCTTTACCCGTCAAATCCCTTTTCAAAAAAAAATTGGGTAATTTGGGAATAATCAATATACCCTAAGGGAGTTTTTTTATTTTCCTCACACTAAAAGATACATTTATCAAAAAATAATGTAAATTCTCCATTTAAGTTTAACCCGCTTAACCTTTGTAAAAAAATACAATTTTCCCCCTTTCAGTTGGGATTATTAAAGAGGAAAAATCCCCAAAAACAGGGTTTCTTTTTAGCTAGCTAAAACGAGCTAAAACGGGCAAGACAAAGGTTACAGCCCCTTTTCAGACATCATATCCATTCACTTCTATGGGAGCCCCCCAAAAACAGCTAACAAAACCCCCCTTGGCTATATTCAGGATTTCCCATAGAAGTGAATGGAGAGGAAGGCAAAAAAAGTGGTAAACCCCCCTCATTCCCCATGCACGGTTTGGGTTCAGCACTCGGGGGACCTGTACAGGGGATTTTTCCTCCTTTTAAATATAAACAAATAACTGGGTCCAGATGGCATTCTCTACTAAGTTAAAAAAGGGGAAATTTAAATACTTAAAAGACCTTGGGTTTTTAAAAAATTTAAAGGGGGTAAATGTAATAACAAAGGGGCTTTTTCCACAGGGCAAGCACATGGCAAATGTGGAGCCAATATTCAAAAGAGAGTCAAAAGTGACCCCGGAAACTTTTGCCAGAAGTTTTAATTTCCTCGTGTTAAAAATTTTGAAGGTTTTCTAGGAATACTCCCCTTAAATATCTTTTGATTTGGGTCCTCCTTTTTTTTAATAATTTATGAATAACCTTGTAACACTCATAGAGAAACGAAAAAAACTTAATGATACAAAGCTCTTAAACATTAACACGTGATGTATAAAGAAATTAAGAGAGAGTTAAAGAAGTTGGAGTCTGGAGTAAAAAATGACAACTTATGTTTAATGGGAATAAATGTAAGGTCATGCAGTTGGGCAGAGTGAATCGAAAATACAAATACATACTTATTAACGGGACCGAGTAAAAGAAGGGCTGAAAAGTTTTGGTTTTTTTTGGGTGGACAGTATTTTTAAACATCGACAAACCCCGTTCCCCAAATTTTCCCTTCAATACTTTAGGTTTATAGGTGCAACTCAATGTCCCTGTATCTTTTTAAAACCTTATCTTTTGTTTTATTAAGTTAAGTCCCTGTTTCAGGATATTGGCATTGGTAACTAATCAACATATCATACGATAGTTCTTGACTATTTCAAGCCCCCAAGGGCATTTTGCCAATATAAGGCCAAATTTTTTGACATACTGGATCCCATATATTAAATGATTAACCTAATAGAAAAGCCCGGAAGATAAAAAAGGAAATTTGGAACCAAACAAAGATGACTGAAAATTAGGTAAAACACACTAAATTTAAATTGAATACATCAACAGTTATATTTAGGAATGGGTAACAGGAATTCTACATGTCGCAATGAAAATAGTACTCATAGATGTGTCTATATGTGTGTCTGCAAATCTAAACGTTTTATGCTTACCCCTTACGGACTAACTTTCCAATGTCATGGGTTTGGGGAAGGGATCCGCAAATTGCTTTTTTGTATGTCATGAATATTGTGTGGGCTGACAAGCAGAGCCCGCACAACTGAAACTTTGAACCAATTGTATATTAGAGCTGTTGACTATGACTGGAGCTTGTTTCATTCGCAGCTGATTTACCTACTAGGTGCCACAGTCACTTGTGACCATGGCAGCTAAAGGAAAGACAGAAAGCGGGAGCCCCCTCAAACTCCATCACCATGCCCCTGCAGCACGACTGGTTTCTATGGCATCCCGAAAGCCTAATAAATGCTTCCAGGTTGCCTGTAATGTCATCCCAAACAGATGTGCCCAGAGGATTGACAGCTACAATACATAGCAGTACAGTGATGTATTGTATTGATCTCATAAATAGCTGAATCAAGATCCTATACAGACAAGTAAAAAAAATTGTAAAAATTAAAAAAAACAGTAAAAACAAACACAAAGAAAAAAAACCTGTACATTGCCCTGTCCCCATTACGAATGCCAATCACCTAAAAAAAAAATAAAAAAGGAAACATATTTAGTATGTCTACATGAATAATGATTAGAGATGAGCGAATTTCTCAAAAATTCGATTAGACCGATTCGCCAAATTTTTCACGAAATATCGTTTCGACCCAAATTTATGTGCGACAAATCGCATTACAAGCCAGCTGTTTCCTGCTGCAGAGAGCCTGTATGGTGTTGTAGAACATTGTGCCGTTCTGAAATATGCATAGGGAGAGTGGTATGGTATTGAAACAATGCTGCATTTTAGTATGACATGCAGATGACAGCCGCCGCTCTTAGAATCGCTTTATACTCCACTTATCTGGGCAGTTACAGTGGCAAAACTGACCAAATAACTGAAGTGAGAACGCAGCCTGACAAGGTAATGTCAGCGCCAGCTGGAAAGAATCGAGCTGAGGGCCAAGATCTTTCTATTGCATCAAAGAGTGCACTCCTTTTACACCGACACCAGATGATTCCATAGAGTATGACAGAACCTGTTCTGTTAAACGCTGATACATGTAGAGTCCCCCAAAAAGAGTGGAGAGTGTGTTGGCAGTAATTTTGTGTCGACGTCACTAATCATTTTGCCCTTCCTTTGATCCATCAGTGTCCGCTTTCAATCGGTCAATTATCCATTAGTATTGCTAAAGCCAAAAACAAATAGGAGTTGATCCAAAACAGACATGACAAATAAATGGAATATTTGCATGTCTTCTGTGTTTTGTATCCACTCCTGCTTTTGGCTACCTAATCATCAGACAATCCTGAAGCAAACAAAAGCCATGTCATACTGGCCTTATGGCTTCTCTAAAGACACAATTGGTTGTGTTTGTCCATTTTATTCCTTCTAACAGATTAAAAGAAGGGGAAAAATAAACATAGTGGCAACGTCACGTGTTGGAGGGTGGAAACAGCATTAGGAAACCACAGGGTGTTAAAATGAGACAGTGGTCAGTTGGCAGCAGCATAACTCGGCCACAGAGTGGCACACTGACCGATGTGGTGGTGGCAGCAGCATGAGCAGTCCACAGAGTGGCACAAGGACCGATTGTGGAGGTAGCAGGAGCATGAGTAGGCCACAGAGTTGCAAATGACGTATTGAGGTGGAGGCAGCAGCATGATTAGGCCACAGAGTGGCTAATGACAGATTGAGAAGGTGGAAACAACATGAGTAGGCCGCAGAGTGGCACAATGACAGATTGTGGAGGTGGCAACAACATAAGTAAGCCACAGAGTGGCAAATGACATTCTGAGGAGGTGGCAGCAGCATGAGTAGGCCACAGAGTGGCAAATGACCGATTGAGGAGTTCGCAGCATCATGAGTAGGCCACAGAGTGGCAAATAACAGACTGAGGAGGTGGCAATAACATGAGTAGGCCACAGAGTGGCACAATGACAGACTGTGGAGGTGGCAGCAGCATGAGTAGGCCAAAGATTGGTACAACGACAGATCTTGGAGGTGGCGGCAGCATCAGAAGCCTATATAATGGGCCAGTGAAGAGTGAGGAGGGGTGTGGCAGTACCAATCCCCGATAAAGATGGTGGGTGGTAGAAGGAGCAAGGAGCAGCTGGCAGCAGATGTGTGGCATCAGGCAGGTGGCAGCATCAGAATAGTACCTGAGGCAGGTAGCCAGAAGAATCCAGACTCATCTGTCAAAGTTTTTGTGAGGCTTCATGGCTGATCTAATTTGATGCATCCTGGCTTATCCACACCTGATTCATCTTGACAATGGTGAGTCTCTCCACATTTTGGGTGGATAAGCAAGTTCTCCTTGGGGTAACTATGGCCCCTGCAGCACTGAACACGTGCTCTGATGCCACACTACTGTCCGTACAGAACAGCTTCTTCAGTGCAAACTCGGCAGGTTGCAGCCACAAATCCAGTTTGGCTGCCCGGTAGTCCAGCGGATCTTCTATGTGGGTTGGCAGAGTGCTGTCTAAGTAGGCCCCCACCTGTGGATTCAAGGTCTGCTCCAGGTGCTGGTGCTGCTACCTTCATCACGAGGTGGGTGAAGAAAGCTGCTCATCAACGACTCCAGACTCAGGTTGCTGCTGATGGAGCTGGCCCTACTACTATCCTCTTGCCCCCCCACAGCAGCCATGGCAGTAATACGTGAGCGATGAGGAACCCCCCCGGTCATACCTGCCAGAGGATGGACGATGGTGCAGATAGGCAGCAGCCAACTGACGACATAGGATGTCTCTATAGTACTTGAGTTTGTCCTCTCTCTTGGAAGGTGAAAAAAGGCTCCCATTTTGGACTAGTAGCGAGGATCCAAGAGGGTGAAGAGCCAGAAGCTATCCCTCTGCCAGATGGTGAGTATTCAGCTGTCACTAGCCAGGCAAATCAGCATGCAACGGGCCAACTGCACAAGTTAATCTGAGGGACTCCCTGCCTCCATCTCCACTGTATACTGCCACGGTGTGTCTGGGTCATCTGCCTCGTCTTCCTCATCACCCTCTATCTGCTCCAGCTGCTCCTGCTCCTCCTCTCCTGTCTCCTGGGTAGAAAAACCACTGATTTCGCAAGACATTGCTTGTGCTCCAATGTCCTCCTCCTCCTCCAGTTCCGCCCCCACCGGACTCATGTGGCCATGAGATGTAGTCGCTATGTCTCCAGTCACCTGACCAGACAGATTTTGCAGCATCTGTTACAGGACATGAAGCAGTGAAATTAAGTTGTTCATCCCGTAGTCTTGGTGACTGACAAATAACGTGGCCTCCTCAAAGGGCATGAGCAAATGGCAAGTGTCACGCATGAGTTGCCACTGACTGACATAAAAATTACACAGGGGAGTACTTCTGTCCGCTTGAATCATCTAGAAATCATTAATGGCCTTTCTCTGTTCATACAGTCGCTCCAACATATGGAGGCTGGAATTACAACGAGTGGAAACGTCGCATATCAGCCTATGTTGGGAGAGGCCATTCTGCCGCTGCAGCTCAAGGAGGGTGTGCTTGGCGGTGTAGGAATGGCTGAAGTGCATGCAAAGTTTCTTGGCCAATTTTAGACGATCGTGCAGATGGGTGGAAGACTTAAGGAACCGTTCGACAACCAGATTGAACACATCTGCCATGCAGGGAGCAAGGCTTAGCCCTCGTCGGTGCTACACGGATACCATGTTCCTTCCATTGTCTTTCACCATGGTTCTGATTTTCAGTTGTTGCTGAGAAAGCCACAAATCGATTTCGTGTTGCAGTTCCTCACTGTGTGACTTTGTTCGCCCAGGCAAACCAGGTGTAGAACTGCGTGACACCGCCATGCTCTACACATGTGGTATGATGGATTAGCACTGAGACTTCTGAAGGCTGAGGTGGTGGAGGAGAAGGAGGCAGACATTGGCGCAAGGTCAGCAGTTTGACAACGTGGAGGAGAAAGTCCAAGTTGCTAGTGTGGCTGGGCAGGAATCACATTCACCCAGTGGGCCGTAAAGGACATGTACTGTCCCTGACTGTAGTTACAGCTACACACGTCCGCGCTGCCATGAACTTTGGAAGACATCGATAGGCTCAAGGACTGGCCCACTTTCAATTCTACATATTTTGCAGGGCTGGTACTGCCTTTTTCGAAAAGAAATAACGGCTTTGGACTCGGCACAAGCCATTAGTTCTCTGAACAGTGCGAAGTTCACTACTTGGAAAGGGAGGGACTGCAGTACCACCAACTTGGACAGGAGCACGATCAGCTTCTGCATCGTGGGATGGCTGGACGCGTACTGCTGTCTCTTGGCAATCGCCTCAGTGAACGACTGCTGGTGCCATGAGTGGCGAGGAGTCGGATCATCTGGACAGATAGATGATAGGAAAGACAAACAGCTCCCTTCTGCAGAGGTGGTGGAGCCTTGACTGCCTGAAACGGCATGCGTTCCACTAAGTTGCTGCAGCAGGATGGACCACCATATCTGAGACATGTTTCTCCCAAGCCACTGGATGATGACGCTTCATATGTTGATTCAGCGCCATGGTGCCAACGTTAGGTCCCTGGCCACGCTTCACTTACTGCGCACAGATTCTACATATAGCCATGTTCGCATCCTCTAGTGTTTTGGCAAAAAACTGCCACACCGTCGAGTAGGTGATTTTACCACCAACGCTCTGCACTGACTGACTGCTACCGCTGCTGCCTTGGTGATCCCCTGCGCCGCTACTTTCTGGGCCTGAAAGGACCTGCAAAGCGGATGGTTTACCCTGTGGCTGTTTGGCTCCCGACCTCACACAGCTGCCACCCTGCTGACTCGTGGCACTACCGACTTGCTGGCTGTACCTGACGCACAAGCTGCCGCCCATTTCTCCCGACGATGATGATGAAGTACTTGCTTCACCCGACTCCTACGTGCGATCGGCTACATCATTATCAATTAGTGTTTGCCCGTCACGGTCTTGGTGTACAGAGCTTGACCGCTCGCAACAAAACCCTCTATACCCCCATGCCACTCTCCACATCACTACTTTCCCGCCTACTGTAAGAAGCAGTGGATTTCTGCCCCACCTCTTTGCTGCCAAGTAGCTGCTGACTGTCCTCAAATATTTAGTCCTCACTGTATAGTGACGCAGAGCCCGGACCACATAGTATTTCTCTGGTTGAGGGAACCGAATGGGACAGAGGCGGGTTGAGGACAGGTGAGGGCCCCTGCTCTGCTCCCGGGTCATGCCAACTAAGGGTTGTGTTTGACAAACCCACCAACTCTTGACTGGGGTTGTCAGATGTCATCTGGGAGGAAGTGGATGACCTAGTCAACCATTCAACAACTGTTGGGTTGCTGGTCAACACACGGCCGCTGGATGACACCGGTAGCTCTGGCCTCACTGATCCCTCCCTACAGTGATGTCTCCTTACTGTGCTGCGACATGTGCCTGCTCCCGGATCATTTGTGCCACTGCCATTTGCATGTGAATGGACTGCCACTTCTCTGTCTGATATACTGTTTGATCAAAAATTTATAATACAACAAACTCTGTTTAATTAAGATGTCTGTATATGATAAATATACAAAAGTATGTCCTCGGCATTCGTGGTCCACCAGTGGGTACACGCCAAAGTAATAAGCCAACAGAAGAAAGATAGGCTGGACCAGTCCGCATGCATCGTCACGTTCGGAGTCAGACTCCGAACGTGACGATGCATGCGGACTGGCCCAATAAAATGGAGGATATAACAAAAATAGAATAATAATACATTAAGAAGATTCTATTGAAAAAGGTCTTAGACCGAAACGTCTGTCGCTAGAATCTGTTTTTGCATGGAAATTATTTTTTAATATGGAGTCGGCTTTACTAAAATGGTGTTGTCAATTGATAAAATAAAATTTTGAAACAAGTGTGAAAATAACTCAGGAGTGCAGCCTATCTTTCTTCTGTTGTATATGATAAATACACACACTGAATTTCACACAGAACTCCCCAAAAACATAGGATAAATGAACTCTTGGGTACAGAATAAAATACCCTATAGAATGAATGTGATGGATTTCAGGCTTGTAAGGGGCAGAAACAAACACAACCTGGATTTGACTCACAATACCCCACAAACAGAGGATAAATTGACTCTTGGACACAGAATAAAATACCCTACAGCATGAATGTGATGGATTTAAGGCATGTATGGGGCAGAAACACACCCCCTGGGTTTGACTCAGAATACCCCACAAATAGAGGATAAATGGACTCTTGGACACAGAATATAATACCTTACAGAATGAACGTGATGGATTTCAGGTGTGTCTGGGACAGAAACACACACACCCTAAATTTGATTCAGAATACCCCACAAACAAAGGATAAATTGACTCTTGGGCACAGATTGCTATATCCCAAAATAAAAAGCGCTGGTTCAGGAACAGGTGTGTATACGACACACACTTGTGAAGGTCTTTCACCCAAGTAGTTCAAAAATCGGAAGTATTTAGCACAGAGTGTAATGTAGTGCTGCTACAGCCAGATGCTTGTGCATAGGAGACAAAGTGAGAAGTGGCAGAATTTAAGATGGTTGCCGTATTTATAGAGCTGTGATGTCACAGAAGCTGGCTGGCTGCTGATTGGCTGCATGTCTGCACGTGTCATTGAGGGTGTTCCGTTCTTTCTTCCATAGTTCTCTGCCCGATGTCACGCCATGTGCTCG
Source organism: Phyllomedusa bahiana (assembly GCA_025379985.1). Classification (NCBI taxonomy): domain Eukaryota; kingdom Metazoa; phylum Chordata; class Amphibia; order Anura; family Hylidae; genus Phyllomedusa; species Phyllomedusa bahiana. The sequence goes on from JAODAL010031770.1 coordinate 28,451, forward strand.
CGCCCATTTTAGCTTTATTGGCGCGAATCGCCATGAACTTCGGCTTCGTTCAGAATTTAATTTTTCCTGAAATTCTAAACGATTTCCACTTTGTTAGAATCAATTTGCTCATCCCCAGCTATAACATATTAGAAAACCCTATTAAACCCCAATAATTCCTATACAAATCCTTACCTATCATCCAAAAAGTGAACACCTGCCTTAATAAGGGGCGACCTCCACCAGAGCTTAACCTATATAGATAACCCTGTGCCAAATATATGATCAGAAAATATAAGAACAGGGAACGGAAATTACAAATGGTTAGATAATCAATTATTATCCCTAGATGGTAAAGTCAAAATTTGTCATCACAAAATAATGTTGTACAGTTAGAGATGGGCGAATCGATTCTAACAAAGTGGAATTCGTTTAGAATTTCAGGAAAACTTCGATTCTGAACGAAGTCGAAGTTTGGGGTGATTCGTGGGAACGAAGCGTGTTTTTAAATGATAAAATGGCTGCAAGCACATGGCGTTACATGGGGCAAAGAACTCTGGGAGGAAGAAAGGAGTACCCTACATGACATGTGCAGAGATGAAGCCAATCAGAGACCGGCGGGATCCTGTGACGTCACCTCACTATATAAGTCCGGATGCGACGCTGGCAGTTCACACTCCTCTCTCTTTGCCGTGTTGTAGCTTCTGCAGTTCCAGTATTAGAGATCTCACACAAAAGAAAGAACTTTTAATACAGTGATTTTTGGGGGGTGTCACAGCTTTTCTCAGAGACTGCTTCTCTTACGTTCTAATTTTGATTTCATGGGTTATTGGAATTGAAGTCCATTGTGCGGCCAATTCAGCTGCATATACATCTTAATGCCATCTGGTCAGTTTTGGAGAACAGTGAATATCGAAGGGTTATCTAAGCCTGTTTTTGCTGTTGTATTCAGTAAAAGAAACAGCGTTTTTACAATCCACATAGTTGTTAATTTTTGGCAGCACATTTCTTTTGCGCAATTTATATCCAAGGGTTAATTAAGTGTTTTCTGCTGTTGTAGTCAGTAACAGAAAGGTTTGTTTTAAATGCCAAAGAAGAAATTTTGCCTGTAGCATAATTCATATCCAAAGATTATTAAAGCCAGTTTGTGCTTTTATATTTAGCAAAATACACAGTGTTTTTTAAACGGCACATACAAGTTCATTTTTTCCTGGCCATTTGTGGAGCGCAATTTATATCCAAGGGTTACCCAAGCTTTTTTATGGTTTCATTTGGAGTCAAAAAGGTTTTGTATTTATAAATTTGAATAAACAGTATGTCAACAGAGAGGTGGCAGCTCTTCACTGCGAGTGGCATTTGGCACAAAAAATTCCTGGAGCAGGCACAGGTCGCAGCACAGTAAAGGGAAGTTGCAGCAGGGGTCACTCAGTGAGGCCAGAACTGCTGGTGTCATGTAGCGGCCGTGTGTTGATCAGCAACTCAAGGGTTCTTGATTGGTTGAGTAGGTCATCAACTTCATCCCAGATGACATCTGACAACCCTAACGGTGGGTTTGACAGATACAACTCTTTGTTGGCATGGCCCGGGAACACATCAGCGGCCCTCACCTGTCCTCAACCCGCCTCTGTCCCATTCGGGTTCCTCAGCCAGAAAACTAGTATGTGGTCTGGGCTCAGCCCCACTATACAGCGAGGATGAACAATTTGAGGACAGTCAGCAGCTACTTGGCAACGAAGAGGTGGGGCAGACATCCTCTGTTTCTTGCAGTATTGATGTGGAGAGTGGCATGGGAGGGTTTAGGCGAGCGGTCAGCCTCTGCATACCAAGACCGTTGAGGACAGCAGTGACGATCAAACACTCATGAAGTATAAAGTGGGTTTTAAATCCATTTTCTGCGTTATACCAGTTTGTTCAAATGCAGCGTATGAAACCTGAACTGAAGGAGACCATAACTACAGGGAATGTTTTAGGTGCTTATTTTGCATTCTGTGCCATTGTTGATTGAATTCAATACAAAACTGTAATGGGACAGAACAAAAAAGAAGCAGAAGCAAATGCTGCAAAACTGGCTTGTATGAACTTTTTCAGATGGGAAAAATGTGAAATCGTATGTCCAACTTACAGAAACTAAAAACACAAGTCCTTCTGGAGGCCCTCCCCTCCAAATTACATCCACACAGATTTCAAGTGGTTTAAGAAAGCAAGTTGATAAACGTTCATTTGTTCATGAACAGATAACACGGGTGATAAAGGAAAAGTTTGCTGAACTATTATCCAGTTGTCCAGATTTTGAAAGCTGTGGAAATCCTTTAGCTCATTTGTAATGGGAAAAAGGGTCCTCACACAACCCCCTCCAAACTATAAAATAAATAATACTAATAATACTTTTAGAGCCTATAGAGAAAGAGTTCCCTTCAGCCTTGTCTGTTCAATCCGTGTATCGTACCTCTTGCCTCCTCCCTTGACCACGATCCTTGCCGCTGTCCTGACCTTACACTTGTCCCCGACTCCGAGTTTGCCTTCGATTTTTTTACCTTGCTGCACCTTGGCTGCCACCGCAAGCAAGTCACATCAGGGATAGCGACCTGGTAGACTCTCGCCTCAGCAAGTCCATCCCGCTTTGCGGCGGGCTTTGGTGAAAACCGGTACCTACTTAGACCCCAGTGGAATGACGTTATTCATCCCGTAGTCCTGACGACTGACAAATAACGCATGTCTGCATGAAAGGGCCTGAGCAAACAGCAGGTGTCACGCATGAGCTGCCACTGGCCGACATTAAAATTACGCAGGCGTGTACTCCTGTCCGCTTTGATCATCAATAAATCGTTAATTTCCTTTCTCTGTTCATACAGTCATTCCAACATATGGAGGCTGAAATTCCAATGTTTGGAAATGTCACATATTAGCCTATGTTGGGGAAGGCCGGTCTGCCGCTGCAGCTTAAGGAGGGTGTGCTTGGCGGTCTAAGAATGGCTGAAGTGCATACAAAGTCTCCTGGCCATTTTTAGAATGTCTTGCAGATGGGTGTATGACTTGAACAACCAGATTGAACATGTATGCCATGCAGGGAGCATGGCTCAGCCCTCCTCCTACGCAGCACGGACACCATGTTCATTTCATCATCTGTCACAATGGTTCTAATTTTCAGTTGTCGCGGAGAAAGCCACAAATAGATGACTTGCATGACGTGGAGCATTTCCTCCCGTGTGTCACTTCGTTCACCCAGGGGAATACTCCTGTCCACTTGCATCATCAAAAGGGCGTTAATGCCTTCTCTGTTCATAAATTTCCCCCTTTTTCAATAAATTCCCCCTGTTAATATATTTAGTCCTGTTCATCAATTTCCTCCTGTTCAATTATTTCCCCCTGTTAATATATTTATTCCTGTTCATCAATTTCCCCCGTTCATAAATTTCCTCCTGTTAATATATTTATTTCTGTGCATAAATTTCCTCTGTTCATCAGTTCCTGTCTGCCTGTGTACCCGACCTTTCTGCTACGTTACCTGACCTCGAAATTCCAACGCCTGCCTTGACCTGTTGGCCTGACCTTTGACTACGAGTTTCGTCTTACGATTCGGTACCTGACTGCACCTCGGCTGCCACCGCAAGCTAGTCGCACCAGGGATAGCGACCTGGTAGGACTCCCGCCACAAAAAGTCTATCCTGCCTTGCGGCGGGCTCTGGTGAAAACCGGGACCTACTTAGACCCCGCTCCCTAGCTTGGTCGCTGCCACCACTTGCGGTGGTCCAGAGGAGCCACTACCCGTGTCTTTACAATGGCAGAAGTGAATGCCAAGTTTCCTGGCCAGTTCTTTGAATGGTGCAGAGTTCACCACTTGAAAAGGGAGGGACTGCAGTACCACCAACTTGGACAGGAGCACAGTCACTTCTGCACTTGGGATGGTAGACCATAATGCTGTCTTTGGCAATCATCTCGGTAACACTGCTGGCACCATGATGCCGAGGAGAAAGAGTACTGGACCGGTAAATGTTTGGAAAAACGGGGAGTTTTTTTCGGCAGAGGTGGTGAAGCCTTGACTGCCTGAAATGGGGGGCGTGCCACGGGGGTTTTTGCTGCTTTGGGACAGGATGGACCACATCTGAAAAAACGAACCTGCAGATTTTGACAGGGCCGTGGTCCCAAATGTTAGGCCCCCTGCACTCTTTACTTTCTGCCCACAGTTCTACATAAGTTAAGTTCCCCCCCTCTGGTGTCTCCCAAAAAACGGGCAAAACCCCCAAGTAGGTGTTTTCCCACCAAAGCTCCGCACTTCTGAATGTTCCGCCACTCCCCCGTGAGCCCCTTGCTGCCGCTTTTTGGGATCTGCAAAGTGGGGGGTCTAAATCGTGGGGTTTTTGGGTCCCAACCTCCACTGCGCCCCCTGCTGACTCCCCCAAAATACCGACTAAAGGGGCTTTCTCAACTGCCTTTCCACCAACTGGCCATTCTCTTCTTTTCCCCAAAAAGAAATGATGAAGCCCTTTACACTGTTGCTCTGGGGCAGCTCATACATCACATGGGTTTTTAAAACCACCACTATGCTATTAAAAACCCAACTTACATCTCTTCCCAGACATTTAAATCTCTACTGTCCAGATCCCGAATGTTTTGCGCCAAATCCCCCTTCTTCTCCTCCCCCTCCTAAACTAATTTAAAAAAAATGGGAATGCTTCCGGGGCCGGGGCAATGGTAGTCCCGGGGGTAGGCGACCCGCGTAGGGGCCACTTTCATCCTAGGAAAAAGGGGGGACAAGGAGGCCCTGGGTGGCCCCGAAATTTCATTTGGGGGGGCCTTTAAAAAAACCTGTCCCAACTTTTCTTGCTTCCCCCCGCTCCCAAGTGCCCATTTGGGGACATCATTAGTGTTTTTCCTTCACCACCGTCCTCCCAACGGGGGTTCGCTTACAAGCCTACCGCTCGCAAAAATAACCCCCCTTGCAACCTCCTCACACTATTTGCTCGTTCGCAAGAAGCATCGGATCTTCCTCCCTTTTGCGCCATGTCCCAAATAGTTGGTCCTCACTGTATGTGCCAGAGGGCCCCAGCACATATAGTTCTCTGGCTGTGGGGAAACGAACAGGAAAAAGAAAAGGTAAGGCCCACGTGAAGGATTTTAATAGTGGGGCAAATCATGTCGGTCAACTAAAACACAGCATGTATGAAAACCAAACAAGCTCCCTCTGCATATTTAAGCAGGCACAATGTGCACAGCACCCTACAGGCTCTGGCACCAGGAATACTTTTTTTAATGCGATTTTTTTTACAAAGTAATTTTTAACTAAAAAGATTTTGGGCGAAAAGGGCGGCAAACCAATTTTTTGAGAAATTCGCCCATCCTAATACACCATCATTTTATTTTATCCTTTCCCACAGATGCTATAAAAGTCACAATCCCTCACTTTCCTCCAGGATAAAAGGGGGTTTTATCGGACAACTGCCATTATACAACAACAAACCTCAGATACATGACATCATATGCAACATCATCATTAACGGATAGGTGACATCCAACTACAGGCTAAATAGATAATGATAGCAGGTAGTCAATAGTTCACAATATGTCACTCCAAACAAGAGCAGAAGATCTCACACTGGTTATAAATGTAATGAGGTGACTCTCCCATTAGCATTCAATCCATACTACCCCTATCCAATTATCACCATAACAGGTATGAAAGCATCAATACTTGTGTGATGGTTCTAAATGAAGTAGGACCTTTAGATACAGCGGTCCTAAATTCTGACTACTCCTCCATTACAGCCAGTACACGGACATCCTCAGGTAGGGAAGACACAAAACTGAAATTTCTTGCCAAATAAATACCCCCTGCCAGCTGGGTGATGTCCAATGATAGTGTATGTGAGGGCCAATCCGTTTGTAGTTTACTTACTTACCATCTCCTGTGTGTACACATCCTCTTCAATAGTCAACGCCACTTCACGCAGCCCTGAACATCAGGACACAGACTGCATCATTTCTAGACCTGCGCAGTTCAAGCAGACAGCCATCAGTCTTTCTGCGCCAGTGCAAAAACTACTGGTTCATCACAGCAATGTGACCAAGCAACCAAGACGCTCATATAGTTCCACAGACATGCAGACCTAGGCAGTTCAACTGAACTGCTGTCCTACACACAGGTCACTATTTAATCATAAAGCATAATGACTCAATACCTGGGACTCTTACATGATAATAGGTAAGTGGTCCTCTCCCCTGCGGATGGAGGATCCAAGGTATGTGACACATCCCATTTTTCTCTGGACTCCCCTCTTACTCTCCTAAATTATTATTAAAGCTGGCTATCCACCGGACAGATGAAAACCATGCCGTCCCAAAAACCACCACTGTAGCCAAAGATAGGATTACAAAATAACCCTTCCAAAGAGATCTAATTATATGTCCATATTCCCTCCATTATCATCCCTGGGAGCCACCTCTATCAGCAGCATGACTATCCTCCAAACTGTATATCCTCAAATATAAGAGAAATATAAGGGTCAGATAAAAAATATAAAAAATATACCCTTTTATAGAAATATTAATAGATAATTAATCAATTAAGACAGATGTATAATCCCCAGATGTTATAATGGTAACTTCATCTACTTTAAATAATAATCAGATAAATAAAGTAAAAGACATGACTTTATTCAAGCCATTAGGTTTAAGAGTCTTTAGGCGGTAGATCCAGAGGGTTTTTCTTTGCAAGATCTTTTTTCATAGACCCCCTGATGACTATTGGGATTTACTACTTCAAGTGCAGAAAAAGATAGAGATGACGTATCACCTCCATGCATCTTTATCATATGGCATGCTACTGGAGTTTCACGTTGGTGTTCAATATCACCAATATGCTCCAGTACCCTACATCTCAATTCCCTTGATGTCTTTCCCACATACGTCAGTGGGCATGCACATGTGCACTGATATATGGCACCTTTGATTTTGCAATTCACAAACGCCAATAGCTTATGCATTTTAATGTTCCCAGGGCTCACAAAGCCTTTATTGTTCGTACGAATTTACATGCTTTGCAGGTTCCACATTTGTATGTACCCAGCACCGATACTGTAATCCATGTTCTTGGTGGTTGAGGTTGATTGAAATGACTATGAACTAACATGTCCTTTAAATTTCTCCCCCTTCTACACGTCACTGTTGGATGGTCATATATCAGTTCCGCAATAATTGGGTCCTGCTTCAGGATCAACCAGTATGTTTTAAGAATATTCCTAATCTCCTCAGCCTCCACATCATATTCCCCAATGATCCTTCATTTATTCATAGCCTCCAGGACTTGATGTTACGCTTGTTAACAAATTTGTCTAGGGGAACCCCTCTCCACAAACCTGTCAGTCAAGAGATCTGCTTCTCTTTTATAGGTCTTAATGGTTCCAACGTATATGTGTAAACTGACCCTTAGGGATATCCCTTCTCAATGGAAATGGGTGAGAGCTATCACATCTGAGGAGACTAATACCAGATGTAGGTTTCCTATAATGATGTCTCTAGTCTCCCATTTGGATCCTTCATGATCATCAGGTCAAGGAAGTAAAGCTGGCTAGCATTAATTTCAAACATAAATTTCAGGCCAATGGGATTGTTGGTAAGATTTTCTACAAATGATACAAAATGTTCCTTTGTCCCAGTCCAAATGATGATAATATCATCAATGTATCACCCCCATAGGGCGACATATTGATGAAAATTCTACAGTCGCTCAGAGAATACAATATTGTTCTCCCACCAGCCCAGGAGCGCCAGACTGTAGATACGGTCAGAGCCGGGCAAATTAAAGGGGTTTTGCCAAGAGGAGCCTTATCTGCTAAGAAGCTAATGTAAACAAATCACAGAGCTGAAAGAGAGAGAGACCCACACAGCCAGAGCACGAGCTGCATAAGGGATCGTATGACATGTTCACTGAAATAATCAAACTACAACTTGTGGATTCTATATACAAAAGACAACACCTTTTCTCCACAGCAGCTTGAAAGCTTCTTCATGTTCTCTGTCATCAGATAAAGCAGGGATCTACTCAGATAATCACACTACAACTAGTTTATTCTGTAAACAAAAGAAAACATATTGCTACCCGGTGCCTTGAAAACTTCTGCAGCTCAGTCTCATCAAATAAGAAGCTTTCTCTGTGCAAGCCCGTCCATCAGCTCCTGTCAGGCCGTATCTAATACAAACTTTGAAGTAACCAAGGGCATGTAAAGAAGGCTGTAGCACTCTCAGACTGCAATTTTTGTAATCACATATATTTAGAAAAGTGATTAAAAACCCATTTTGGAGGATCCCACGTCAACATTACATCGTGGCAAAACCCCTTTAAGTGCCCAGGTACGACAGGCACTGGTAGAACTGGGTGGAAATTGCTAAATTTTTTGGTGCACAGAGGCCAATTTAAACGCAGGCTCAATGTATCCATAGATATGTAGGGCGTATGTTACAACAGGGTTAACTGAAAATGAACATCCTACTGAGCAGCTCTGTATACAGAAAAATTAAAAAGTTATGGCTAGCAGACTATGACGACATAAAAACACAATGTCATCTACTATTTAAAATTTAAATCATTGTAATTATACCAACCACATAGTAAAGTTATCCTGTCATATACTTATACATGCTGTAAATTTGAAGCCCAAAAAACAATGGTAGATCTGCTTTTTTTCCCCATATTTTCATGGCCCAATGCTAAAAAAAAAGCTATGGAACACCTTTGCTACTAAAATGCATAATACACCCCTAGATGAGATCCATGAGGGGTGTTGAATGCAAAATGGGGCGACTTCTGGAAGGTTTCACCCATTTTGATACTTCTGGGGCTTTGCAAACATGCACCACCAATATCTGCATTCCAAAAGTCAAATAACGCTCCCTCCCTTATACGCCCTGCCATGCGCCCAAACAGAAGTTTACATCCTCATGTAGGATATTGCTGAACTTGGAATGAATTACATAAAAAAATTGGGGTATTATTTCCCCAGGATCCCATGTAAAAATGAAATATCTTCAGCTAAAATTGCTGATTGTTGGAAAAAAAAAATAATTTTCATTTTCACAGCCTAACACTAAATAAAATTTGTCTGTGGGGTCAATATACTCACTACACCCCTGGATATAGTCCTCTAAGGGTGTAGTTTCGAATATGTCATCTTTTTAAGGGTGTTTATTAATTTTTAGCACCTTAGGGTGTCCGCAAACCTGGAATAGTGGCTAAATAAAATTGTATTGAAAATGAGACAGCAAAGTCCGGTAGGTGCTTCTTCCTATTATTGGGCTTGTGGTTGAGCTAAATAGGTCACTAGGGCCACATATGGGATTTCCCTAAAAATGGCAGAATTGGGGGAATCGATGTTATGTTTTATATTCCTGGTTACATTTACCACGTTCCAGTGAATAATGGATAAAAATTGAAAATCTGAAAAAAAAGTTAAATTTTACCTCCATTTTGCTTTAATTTCTGTGAACTACCTAATGAGATAACAATCTTCCTAAGCATGGTCTTATATACTGTAAGGGGTGTCGTTTCTTAGATGGAGTCATTTATGGGGATACCTAACATACAGACCCCTCAAGGCCACTTCAGAACTGGACTGGTCCCTAACATAATCTGTTGCAATTTCTCTTGAAAATTACTACTACATTTCTAAGCCCCTTGTTGTAAAAAAAAGATTAAAAAAATTATGTGAACCTACAGCAGATGTATGGTAGATGCTAGTTATCAACTATTTTGAATGGAATAACTATCTGTCTTGAAAACGGTAAATATTAAAAATTTTCAAGAAATTTTGATATTTTTCACAAATAAACAGGAATTGTATGGACCAAAATTTCTTACTATCTTAAAGCACTACGGGCAACATGTATGCATGGGGCTGTGCTCTTTTCGCTATATTTTTAATCAGGTATGCTCCAAAATTAGGCACATTATAAAGCGCTCATGGCACTTTGTAATGCGCCTGAGATCGGGGGGCGTGCTGGAGGCGTGTCGCACTACAACCGTATGTAACTCTACACATTTGTGACTTTTGATCGGCAAATCCAGGTGCATTGCTACTGGAACAGGTAGAGCACTTTAAAAGTTGTTTACTTGAGCCTGAATTGACGCTTAGTAGCCAGAAAGCTCTAAATCTATGACCCGCAATAGAACAGATTTATAGACTCAGGCGCATCCTACACTACTTATGCACACAAAAAAAATTATTCCTGAGCGACAAAAATTATACATGTCCCCCAATGTGTCTCAAGAATCACAAGAATCACATGGATAGCTAAAAATTGCCCTGTCTGTGTGTTTTGGTTTATTTTTCTACTGGAAAACCCTGACTGTGGTCCCAGTTGTATTCAGGTCATTGACCAGGTCCTCTTGTGTAGTTCTGGACTGACTTCTCCCTTTCCCAGAATCATCCTCACCCCACAAGGTGAGATCTTGTATGTAGCCCTAGACCAAGGAAGATTGACAGTCATCTTGAGATTCTTCCATTTTCTAATAATTGTGCCAATAATTGTTGCCTTCTCAACAAGCTGCTGCCTATTGTTCTGTAGCCCATCCAGACTTGTGAAAGTCTACAATTGTGTCCCTGGTGTTCTTAGTCAGCTATTTGATCTTGGCCATGGCGGAGAGGTTAGAGTGTGACTGATTGTGTGGACAGTTGCCTTTTATACATGTAATGAGTTCAAAAAGTGCAATTATTACAGGCAATGAGGGCAGGGTAGGAGGCTCCTTAAAGAAAAAAAGGTCTGTGAGAGCCAGAATTTTTGCTGCTCAGTGATCAAATACTTATTTCAAGAAATAAAATGCAAATAAATTATTTAAGAATCATACAATATGATTAGAGATGGGCGAATAGATTCTAACATAGTGGACTTCGTTTAGAATTTCAGGAAAACTTCAGTTCTGCACGAAATACATGTTTGGGGTAATTCACGGGAACGAAGCGTGTTTTTTAATTGATAAAATGGCCGCAAGCACATGGCGTTACATGGGGCAAAGAACTCTGGGAGGAAGAAAGGAACACCCTCAATGACATGTGCATTAATGAAGCCAATCAGAAACCTGCGGGATTCTGTGACGTCACCACACAATATAAGTCCGGATGCCATGGTGGCTCCTCACACTGCTTTCGTTGTGCCGCTGGTGCAACTGCTGCTGAGATCTCACACAAAAGAAATTTGTTTTTAACAGCGATTTTGTGGGGGTGTCACTGCTTTTATCAGAGACTGCTCCTCTTCCATTATAATTTTGATTTAGTTTGTGGGGCATTGTAATTCAAGTCAAGGGTGGGTCTAATTCTGCCCCATATACATTTTAATGCCATCTGGTTAGTTCTGGAGCACATTGAATATCCAAGGGTTATCTATGCCTGTTTGTGCTTTTGTATTCAGTAAAATACACAGCGTTTTTACACGCCACATACCAGTTAATTTTTTCCTGGTGATTTATAGAGCGCAATTTATATCCAAGGGTTATTTAAGATTGTTTGTGCTTTTATATTCAGTAAAATAAACGGTGTTTTTAAACGCCAAAGACAAGTAAATTTTTCCTGGTGATTTCTGTAGCGAAATTTATATCCAAGGATTAATTAAGCCTGTTTGTGCTTTCTTATTCAGAAAAATACACAGGGTTTTTACACGCCACATACCAGTTAATTTTTTCTTGGTGATTTCTGTAGCGGAATTTATATCCAAGGATTACCCAAGCCTGTTAGTGGGTTCATGTGGAGTCAAATACAGGGTGTGTATTTATCATATACAGATATCTTCATTAAACAGAGTCTGTACATTTTTGAACAAACAGTATGTCAGACAGAGAGGTGGCAGGCACTTCACGTGCGAGTGGCAATGGCACAAACATTTCTGAAGGAGGCACAGGTCGCAGCACAGTAAGGGGACGTCGCAGCAGGGGTCACTCGGTGAAGCCAGAACTGCCGGTGTCATCTAGCGGCCGTGTGTTGACCAGCAACCCAAGGGTTCTTGATTGGTTGATTAGGTCATCCACTTCCTCCCAGATGACATCTGACAACCCCAGCCATGAGTCGTGGGAACGTCAGACACAACCCTTAGTTGGCATGGCCTGGGAGCGGGTCAGCGGCCCTCACCTGTCCTCAACCCGCCTCTGTCCCGTCCGATTCCCTCAGCCAGAGATCTACTATGTGGCCTGGTCTCAGCGCCACTGTACAGCGAGGATGAACAATTTGAGGACAGTCAGCAGCTACTTGGCAAGGAAGATGTGGGGCCGACATCCCCTGCTTCTTGCAGTAGGCGGCAAAGTATGGATGTGGAAAATGGCATTGGAGGTCATCTTGTGAGGGTACAGCCTCTGCATACCAAGACCGTTGAGGAGGACAGCAGTGAAGATCCAACAATAATCGATGATGATGTAGCCGACTGCACTTGGGAGCCGGGTGAAGCAAGGGCTTCATCATCATCAGGAGAAGAGGGCGTCAGCTTGCGCGTCAGGCAGCGGCGCAGCCAGCAAGTGGGTTGTGTGGCCGTGAGTCAGCAGGGTAGCAGCAGTGTGAGGTCAGAGGCCAAATGGCCACGGGGAAGAAAACCCGCTTCTCAGGTCCAAGAAAGTAGCGGCACAGGAGCTCAGCGAGGCAGCGGCGGTAGAAGTCATTCAGTGCGGAGCGTTGGCGACAAAATCAGCTATTCAGTGGTGTGGCAGTTTTTAGATAAGACACCGGAGGAGCCGAACATGGGTATATGTAGAATCTGTGAGAAGAAAGTGAAGCGTGGCCAGGCAGCAACAGCAGCAGCAGCGCCCAGTGGTACGCATGCCATTTCAGCTAGTCAAGGCTCCACCACCTCTACAAAAGTGAACTGTTTCTCTTTTCCATCATCTCCCAGTCCAGATGCTCCTGCTCCTCGCTACTCATGGCGCCAGTAGTCGTTCAATGAGGCAATTGCAAAGAGACAACAGTATGTGTCCAACTATCCTAAGGTGCAGAAGCTGACTTTTTCCCCTTCCAAGTTTTGGTACTGCAGTCCCTCCCTTTCCAAATGGTGGACTCTGCACGGTTCAGAGAACAAATGGCCTGTGCCGAGCCGAGGTGGAGAGTTCCAAACCATAATTTCTTTTCCAAAAAGGCAGTACCAGCCCTTCACAAATATGTAGAACATAAGGTGGGCCAATCCTTGAGACGCCTGATGCCACACATCTGCTGCCAGTTGCTCCATCTGCCTACCACCATCTTTAACAGGGACTGGTATTGCCACCCACCTCCACACTCTGTCATTGTGCCACTCTATGACCTCATGCTGCTGCTGCTGTTGCTGGTGCCGTTAACTCCACACTGTTTCATTGTGCCACTCTCTGACCACATGCTGCTGCTGTTGATGCCATCACCTCCACACTGTGTCATTGTGCCACTCTCTGACCTCATGCTGCTGCTGCCGTGACCTCCAAACTCTGTCATTGTGCCACTCTCTGACCTCATGCTGCTGCTGCCGTGACCTCCACGCTCTGTCATTGTGCCACTCTGTGGCCTAATCCTGTTGGTGCCACCTCCAGAATTTGTCATTGTGCAACTCTTGACCCCCATGCTGCTGCTGTTGATGACGTCATCTCCACACTCTGTCATTGTGCCACTTTGTGGACTCCTGATGTTGCTGCCACCTCCAGAATTTGTCATTGTGCCACTCTGTGGCCTACTCATGCTGTGGTTTCCTAATGCTGTTTCCACCTTCCATCACTCTATGACATTGCCACTATGTTTGGTTTTCCTCTTCTTTTCACCTGTCAGAAGGAATTGCAAGGATCAGGATTGTCTAGGCAAAAGCAGGAGTGGATACAGAACACAGAAGGCATGCAAATATCCCATTTACTGGTCATCTCTATTTTGGATCAACTCCTGTTTGTTCTTGGCTTTAGCAATACTGAGGGATTTTTGACTGATTGAAAGCGGACACTGACGATGAAAGGAATGGGAAAATGATCAGAGATGTGAACGCAAAATGAATGCCGACACCCTCTCCACTCATTCAGGGGGGCCTCTACATGTATCAGCGTTTAACGGAACAGGTTCTGTCATATTTTGTGACGGTTTAAAGCTCTGGCCTCATGGAGGGACCCCTGCAGTGATGTCCCCTTACTGCGCTGAGGACCTGTGCCGGCTCCCGTAAAACCCACTACCCGTGTTCTTTGAAGCTGTGCTAGTATCTTAGCCTTAGCTTTTTTTTTCCAGCTGGCCGCTGCCATTACTTTATCAGGCTGCATTTCCGCTTTAGTTTTATGGGCAATTTTTTCCCCCGTAAGTGCCCAGGGAATTTTTCGAGTGAAGCGATTCTAAGAGTGGCGGCAGTCATGTGCTGTCATAAATAAAACACAGCATTATATGAAGACAAAACCAAGTTCCCTCTGCATATTTAAGCATGGCACAATGTTCTACAGCACCCTACAGGCTCTCTGCAGCTAGGAAATTGCTGTTTTATAACACAATTCGTCACAAATTAATTCGGGACGAAAATAATTTTGTCGGGAAATTCGGCGAAGTCGGCGAATTGAATTTTCGAGAAATTCGCCCATCTCTAAATATGATTTTTTATTTTTTTGGGATTCTGTCTCTCACCGTTTGTCTATCTATGATAAAAATACAGACCTCTCCATTATTTGTAGGTGGGAAAACTTGCGAAATCAAATATTTATTTTATCCACTATATATTCAGACTGTCGTTACGCTTCTGGAATTGCTCATGACTATGGTCCAATATGGAAAGCAAAGTCATTTCCTTTAGCAAATGGAAAATCCATCAAGAATGGTAAAAAAGTAAAGCTTTTAAAGGGAAAGCGTTGTACTCCCTGAAAATGGAATCTGAAAATAAAAGGACATTCTAAAAGAGACATGATAGAAGCCAAAGGAAAAAGTCATTGCTCTAAAGAGCTAAGGCCATAGACGTTTCCCGCCTCATAGTGTAGACTAAAAAAAAGAAGTTCCGTAATCACCCTTGGACATTAGCATCCTCAGAAGGTTACAGGAACAAGCAGGATAAGAAGAAAATAAGAACTGGCAAGAGAATTAAGAGGTACTAGCATCAAAAGGACCATGGACAGTTGGAGATCGATTCAGCCTCCTAAGAGCTCTCTACCCAATGATGACACAAGCTACCCACGGTAACACACACCAGTCAAAGACTGCTATGTTGGATGTAGTCTGGTACACCTCTGGGTTCACAGAAGCTGCTGCCAGGTATACTCAAGGATGCATGGTATGTGCAAGGAATAATGTGGGAAAAATTGTTAAAACCATAGGAAGACACAATCCAAGACCGCACTATCCTTTTGAAAGATTACTAATTGACTTCATACAACTCCTCTGAGTGGGAAGATGGGATAGTGTACTGTTTGAAAGATTCTTTCGGAGGGCCGAAGCATCCCCGGGTTACAAAACTGGCCCAGGCAACAGCATAGAAGCTTCTCTTAGAGATAGTAAGCAGATATGGTGTCCTGAAACATTAAGGTGACAGGGGCCCCCATTTCCGGGGTCTTAACAAAAAATCAGGGCCCCTTGGAAATTCAACAAATTTCCTATACCGACCATCTACAAAGTTAATTGACCCACCCCTCTTTTTTTGAAAGGAAAGTCATCTTCCCAGGACCTTCTAGGGGAAGCAAAAGTACCGGTCCGTTTTAAGCAAAAGAAAGATTGGAATGCTACTTCCACCGCGGTGTTAAAATGTTTTTGGTCTCATTCCTTCCTGGTTCCCCCTAATCCCGGGAAATCCGCAACCCTCGGCCTCAGGCCCTAAGTAAACCCAAAAATGTAGCGAAAGTGGATCCGAAAGTGGGGGAAACAATTCTTTTTTTAAATTCAAATACGGGGAAAAAAAATTTTAAAATAATTCTAACATGTTACGGGCTGGTAATTTAGCCCTTGTTCAAAATACAGAGGGTAAAAACATGTGATAATGCTAGCGAACAGCTGTGAACAAGGACTAAATTACCAGCACGAAATGCATTAGTGTTATCGCATGTTTTTTACTCTCTGTATTTTGAATTTAAAATAAAGATATTGTTTCCCCACTTGCTGGATCCACTTGCACTACATTTTGGATTCACCAGTCCAGATAGTGAGGTTACAGAAGAAAAAAAACCTGGAGCAAACTTATTATGGACTGTGTGCTTGGGATTGCACACCAGGGATATAACAGTATTGCCAGACCATCTTCCTTTAGCAAAAACTTGAAAAAGAAGAATAATTGTTTCTGAAGATTTTTCTTTTGCTTTGGAAAAAACTTACCTGTTAATCTGTGGACTAAACCCCTCCAGAGTAAAGAGAACATTGAGAACATTGCAACTGTTCAGTCTATCTTATTTTTCATTTTTTTCCCTGAACCCACTTTTGCCTCCCCCCTCAGGTAAAGTCTGCAACAGGATAAGGGGATAAATTCCCAAAATGGTTTTGATTTGCTGAAGATTTTATTTTCTTCTTTTTTTTTTTTTTTACTTTTTGATAGGACCACCTCATTAATTTCATGGACAATAAGGACAATATGAGGTCTATTATGTATTTCTTTTACATGCTGTTGTTAATGCCAGGATTGGGGGGAGTTAGGAAAAAGATCATAAAGGTAAATGTTACGGGAAAAATTCCTGGACCCCGTCCTACGTAAAATTTTACGATCTTCCTAATGGCTTTTTCTGATGACTCTGTGGCTGTATAAATGTCCGTGAAGGAAAAAATTCAGAAAGTACCCATGCAAAATGATTATGCTTTCCAAAAATTCCCTTCCAATACTGGAAAATTGTTATGGGGATTTTATGCCGGGAAAAAAAGTTTTTCCCCTTGTTAAGCGCAGAGCAAAATGTGGTTGGGTTGAAACCCATTTCTGGGGTTTTAAGTTTTTTTTTTTTATTATTCTATTTTGTTGCATACCCGATTTATTTTTTTCTTGGTGTCTGGTTTTTGGCATTTATCCTATATTTATGTATTATTTATTGCCATTTAGTTTTTTCTGGGCTAGGTTGTCATAGATTACTATTGGCTGTTCATGGATTTTTTTTATATGTATATATATTTTTACAACTAATAAAGTTTACAAAAAGTGTTTGGAGTTTCCATTGGTGTTGTAGTGCAAGGAAAAAGAGATCAGCACCTAAGGCATCCCTTGACCCTCATATTTACATAGACGTTATTGGAGTGCCATGAGAAGTCCCAGACGAAGTTAAAGCCCTTAATAAGATAGCAGCAGGGTTTGAGTCTATTTTCTCCTAAGTCACAAGTAGCTTTAAAACTGCACTAGGGATGAGGCCAGGTGAATTATTGAACAACTCGGACCCAGTTCATCCATTACTTTCCAAAAGAGAATGGCATTGGACATGTTTTTAGCTGAAAAAAAGAGGGGATTTCAAATGAATTAAAACGTAGTTGCCAAACATACCAAATAATCCATTTGGGAAAAAATTATAGAGTCCGAAGAAAAGTCATCTTCCTAATAAAAAAGTGAGAAAGTGGGGTTTTCGGCATTTTCTGTCTGGTTGAGAGGGTTGTTGGAAGACGGGGCACAATCATCACAAATGTATCCATAGCCCTTGGAGTTATAATATTAGCATTACGGTTGTAGGATTTTGTTGTTTACCTCTTCTGTGCAGTATAATCACTAAAACTACCAACAATCTATTAACCGCTTATACTATGTATTTGGTTCCCCTAGACTTTCTAGAAGACAATTATAACACTTTGGAGACCCCAAAAATTTTTTTAAAAAATCAATTGAGTCAATGACAACTTCCCCGCTATTGCATTGTCCATTTCTATTAATTTTTACACAGCACAAAGACTAAGCCGTGGGTTTAAAGCGGCGACATATATATATATATATGAAGAAAGTAGTGTGAGGGAGGTACAGAGGAGAAAATAATAGAATGTAACAGAACACAAAGAAGTTTGAGTCTTTCCTATAAAAAAAAGAGAAAAAAGTAACAAGACAAAACAAGAAAAAAAAATTCTCTCTAAATAAAGACTTATGGAGGTTGGAAGACCTGTTAGATTTTTGGCCAAAATTATAAGGAATTAGAAGCAAATTACGAAAAGACGAACCCAAATGTCTTAGAAATAGAACCGTTGTTTTGTGAGTGAACAAACTTAACATTTTTTACTCTTTAATTATAAAAAATATAATATTACACAAGAAAGGATCACATGGATCAGGTTGTCCACTTTTACTTCTGAAAGAGCTTGTCACTGCAGCTGTGATGTTTGCAGCGTCGGTGCCTCTTTTACATCATTTTCATTGCTTTCATTTGAACTTTTGGGTTTAAAACTAGGCCAATCAGCAACTGTAGCAGTGTTGTGCCATTTTAGAAGTAGAAGACTGTAAATGGAAGACATTAAAGACGTGGCACTGGAACCAAGAACTGGAGTGAACGAGGAAACTGGTGAGACTGAGGGAACTGGAATGAAATACCCAGTGGAGGTGAGTACAGAGAGGTTTATGGGGGGTCCCAGAAACATTGTTATTTTTTTATTTAAGTAGAATAATAATAAAAAAAAGTTGCTGGGGGAAAGTGGCTAAGGGTAGGGCAGCTCTGGGATATACTATTACACCTCTGGATGACATTAAAAGCATATGCGGGACATACAGTGGGGACTCTCCTTTGACCTCAGAATTATGGCTTTAAATAAGTTGGACCTTGTATGAACTCATAACATTTTTAATCAACAGTAATTGTTTCAGATACAATTTAACCGTTTATGCAAAAATTCATACAATTTTACTTTATTTTCAATGACCATATAAAAACAAAAAAAAAAAAAGGAAATATTTTAAAAAAAAATAAAACCCAAAACTGCAGGTACTAATACATTGTGTAGTCCTTTATATTTATTTTTCCCAAAAACGATTTTTTAAGGTTTAGATTAGGTTTTTTAAAAAGGAAATATTTTTTTTTTTGGGAAGGAATAAAACCTAGAAATTTCCCGGGATGAGGACAGTTGGGAATATCTCCCAATACCATATATTTCCCTTGGGGTCAGGTAAGCCCCCGGTCATGGCAATCCAGACACTGCAGAAGAGCAGCAGTGAAGGTGTTTTACTTGGCCTCATTGAAACTGTCCCGGGAATTTCCTCACCATGGGAAAACCCGAACAAAGTCACAGCGGGCCGGAGGCCCGATACCCAACATGGGTGAGAAAAAATTTTGAAACCTTCATTAACTGGTGATGTCTTCCCCCGGATAAGGATGGTCAAGTCTACATAAGGGGAGACACCCAAAACCCAAAAAAGCACAGATAGAACTTGTACAGAAGAAAACAACCCCAAACCCCGTAAATTTGGGACTTTAAAGAAATCCACTTTCCCGTTAATCCCGGTTTGGTTTTCTTTGAAAGGGAATGCGACTGTGATAGTTTTGGAAAACGAAGAGGGCACCCGTGGAGAAGAAGATCCCCAAAGAATCTGTTCTTAGAGGTGTTTTCCACAGGCGACCAAAGGGGAAAAAGACACGAGGGGGAAATCAGCAAAGGAGGGCCAAAGGTGGGTGAACCCAGTCCCCTTATTTGGTTTAACTTCGGAGTGTC
>JAODAL010031771.1:0-47956 GCA_025379985.1 Phyllomedusa bahiana
TTTTACTAAAGCATAGGGTATAAATTTTTTCTGAAAAAAAATTACTAGTCTCTAAGAAGACGCAGCGGTGACTTCATTATTGTGTCTAATTGTTTTGAACTTTTGCCTCCTCATGTCCCTCTCTGCCCCAAGGATCTACCCTTAGTTCATGTTTTTCTTGGACTGTTTGCATTTTTGTATGTTTTTTGGTATCTTTTCAATGAAGCCCTTGAAAAATGTTACACTATGTTTAGAAAAAAGGTGTTTATTCATATTCCCTGCCCACCATTTCTTACAGATGAACTATAGAAACTAAATCTACCCCATTCTAACTAGAGATGGGCGAAGTTCTCAAAAATTCGATTCGGTGACTTCGCCGAATTTCCCGACAAAATTCGTTTCGGTCCGAATTACTTCGGGACGAATCGCGTTAAAAAACAGCTATTTCCAGGCTGCACAGAGCCTGCAGGGTGCTGTAGAACATTGTGCCATGCTTAAATATGCAGAGAGAGCTTGGTTTGGTCTTCATACAATGCTGTGTTTTAGTATGATACGCATATGACTGCCGCCGCTCTTAGAATCGCTTCACTATAAAATTCCCTGGGCACTTAAGAGGGCAAAACTGACCAAAAAAACTCAAGCGGGAATGTAGTCTGATAAAGTCATGGCAGCGAAAGCTGGAAAAAAACAAGCTGAGGGCTCAGGTGGCAACATCAGTGACAGAGTGTGGAGGTGACGGCAGCAGCCACAGCAGCATGAGGTCAGAGAGTGGCACAATGACATTCTGGAGGTGGCAAAAACAGAAGTAGGCCACAGAGTGGCTCCATGACAGAGAGTGGAGGTGATGGCAGCAGCCACAGCAGCATGAGGTCAGAGAGTGGCACAATGACATTCTGGAGGTGGCAAAAACATAAGTAGGCCACAGAGTGGCACCATGACAGAGAGTGGAGGTGATGGCAGCAGCCACAGCAGCAGCCTGAGGTCAGACAGTGGCACAATGACATTCTGGAGGTGGCAAAAACAGGAGTAGGCCACAGAGTGGCACAATGACTCAGTGTGGAGGTCACGACAGCAGCCACAGCAGCAGCATGAGGTCAGACAGTGGCACCATGACAGAGTGTGGAGGTGACGGCAGCAGCCACTGCAGCAGCATGAGGTCAGGCAGTGGCACAATGACATTCTGGAGGTGGCAAAAACAGGAGTAGGCCACAGAGTGGCACAATGACTCTGTGTGGAGGTCACGGCAGCAGCCACAGCAGCAGCATGAGGTCAGGCAGTGGCACAATGACATTCTGGAGGTGGCAAAACAGTAGTAGGCCACAGAGTGGCACAATGACAGAGAGTGGAGGTCACGGCAGCAGCAGCATGAGGTCAGAGAGTGGCACAATGAAATTCTGGAGATGGCAAAAACAGGAATAGGCCACAGAGTAGCACAATGACTCAGTGTGGAGGTCATGTCAGCAGCCACAGCAGCAGCATGAGGTCAGAAAGTGGCACAATGACAAATTCTGTAGGTGGCAAAACAGTAGTAGGCCACAGAGTGGCACAATGATGGAGAGTGGAGGTGACGGCAGCAACAGCATGAGGTTAGAGAGTGGCACAATGACACAGTGTGGATGTCACGGCACCAGCAGCATGAGGTCATAGAGTGGCACAATGACAGAGTGTGGAGGTGGGTGGCAATACCAGTCCCTGGTAAAGATGGTGGTAGGCAGATGGAGAAACTGGCAGCAGATGTGTGGCATCAGGCGGGTGGCGGCATCAGAATAGTGGCTGAGGCAGGTAGTTTGAACCCAGACTCATTTCTCACAGTTTGGATGAGGCGTCATGGCTGATGTAGTCTGACGCCTAAGGCATTGGTGTGTGGAAATCCTGGCCGATCCACGCCTGATTCATCTTGGAAAAAGGTCAGTCGTTCCACATTTCCAGTGGACAAGCGGGTTCTCCTTGGGGTAACGATGGCCCCCGCCACACTGAACACCCGCTCTGATGCCACACTAATGGCCGGGCAGGACAGCTTCTCCACTGCAAACTCGGCAAGTTGCGGCCACACATCCAGTTTGGCTGCCCAGTAGTACAGCGGATCTTCTAACTGGGGTGGCAGAGTGCTGTCCAAGTAGGCCACCACCTGTTGGTTCAGGGTCTGCTCCAGGTCCTGCTGCTGCTGTTGGCGACTGCCCTCCTCTCTAGGCGGGTGAAGGAAGCTGCTCATCAGTGACTCCAGACTTAGGTTGCTGCTGATGGAGCTGGTACTGCTCCTACCCCCCCACCTTCTCCCAGCAGCCGCGGCAGTAGTACGTGAGCGCTGAAGAACCTCCCGGTCAGACCTGTCAGAGGAGGGACGATGGCAGAGGAGGGACCTGTCAGACGAGGGACATAGGCAGCGGCCAACTGACTACGATGGATTTCCCTATAGTATTTGAGTTTGTCCTCCCCCTCAGCAGCTGGGAAAAAGGCTCCCATTTTGGACCGAGAGCGAGGGTCCAATAGGGTGGAGAGCCAGAATTCATCCCTCTGCCGGATGGTGATTATACGGCTGTCACTAGCCAGGCAAATCAGCATGCTGCGGGCCATCTGCACAAGTGACTCCGAGGGGCTCCCTGCCTCCATCTCCACTGTATACTGCCACGGTGCTTGCGGGTCATCTGCCTCGTCTTCCTCATCTCCATCTACCTCCTCCAGCTGCTCCTGCTCCTCCTCTCTTGTCACCTGGGTAGAAAATCCACTCATTTCACCAGACAATGCTTCTGCTCCAATGTCCTCCTCCTCCTCCATTTCAGTCCCCAACTGACTCATGTGGCCGCGAGATGTGGTCGCCATGTCTCCAGTACCCTGCCCAGACATATTTTTCAAAGAATATACAATGGGCTTCTCTTTAAAACTTGCAAGCTTTAATTATAAATTTCTTTAAAACGACATCAATTAGTCAACGTAAACACGTAAATAGAAGTGAGGGGTACTTAGCACCATTGCGATGAAGACATCGTTCAATCCAAGAAAGTCCGTTATTTCTTGCTCCAGCAGGAGCTTTCTTTAGAGACTCCGGGAGACCGGGCAGACCGTGTCTGTGCACGCAGCGACGTTTCGGGGAGACTCCTCCCCTTTCTCAAGCACACTGTGTATTTTACTGAATATAAAAGCACAAACAGGCTTAATTAACCTTCGGATATGAATTATGCTACAGGCAAAATTGCTTCTTTGGCGGTGTACAACTGCAGAAAAATACTTAGTTAACTCTTGGATGTAAATTGCGCAAAAGAAATAGGCTGCCAACAATTAACAGCTTTGTAGCGTGTTAAAATGGCGTGTATTTTTCGGTAAATAACAAAAGAAAAACGTGTAATTAACCTTCGGTTAATTAATTATGCTACAGGCAACATTTCTTCTTTGGCGGTGAAAAAGAACGTTTCTTTTAGTGACCACAACAGCAGAACAACTCTTAATTAACCCCTGGATCTAAATTACGCAAAAGAAATGAGCAACCAAAAATTACCAGCTTTGTAGCGTGTTAAAATGGCGTGTATTTTATGGTACAGAACAACAAAAAAACTTGTAATTAACTTTTGGTTATGAATTATGCAACAGACAAAATTGCTTCTTCGGTGGTGAAAAAGAACGTTTCTTTTAGTGACCACAACAGCAGAATAACGCTTAATTAACCCCTGGATGTAAATTGCGCAAAGAAATATGCTGCCAACAATTACCAGCTTTGTAGCGTGTTAAAATGGCGTGTATTTTACGGTACAGAACAACAGAAAAACTTGTAATTAACCTTCGGTTATGAATTATACTACAGGCAAAATTTCTTCTTTGGAGGTGAAAAAGAACGTTTCTTTTAGTGACCGCAACAGCAGAACGACGCTTAATTAACCCCTGGATCTAAATTGCGCAATAGAAATGAGCAACCAAGAATTAAGTGGTATTTGGATTGTAAAAACGCTGTTTCTTTAAATGAATACAACAGGAACAGGCTTAGATAACCCTTGGATACTCAATGTGCTGAAGAACTGAGCAGATAGCATTAAAATGTATATGCAGCTGCATTGGACGCACACTGGACTTCAGTTCCAATACCCCACAAAATCAGAATTAGAATGTGAGATAAGCAGTCTCTGAGACAAGCTGTGACACCCCCCAAAATCCGCTGTATAAAAGTGAGTTTTTTAGTATGATATCATAAGCAGCCGCGGCAGCACCTTCCCTACTCAGTACATTGAGAGCGGTATGAGCTCCCAGCGTCGCGCTCGGACTTATATAGTGCGGTGACGTCACAGAATCCCGCCGGTCTCTGATTGGCTTCATCTCTGCACATGTCATGTAGGCTACGCCTTTCTTCCTCCCAGACGTCTTTGCCCCATGTAACGCCATGTGCTCGCAGCCATTTTATCAATTAAAAGCACTTCGTTCCCGTGAATCACCCCAAACTTCGACTTTGTTCAGAATCGAAGTTTTCCTTAAATTCTAAACGAATTCCACTTCGTTAGAATCAATTTGCCCATCTCTAACTCTAACAGACAAGCTAGGTCAGACTTTAGAAATACTTTTTTTTTTTATGATATCCAGTGTAAAGAGTTGTGTGGGTTGTACAAATTGTATGCTGTTGCTGGTTAAACATGCAGCAAATCAGAGTTACCTGATCTAACCTCAGTTTTCTTACTTCTTGTCCTCAGTGTTTCTAACTTTGTGACCAAGAATATTTAATTTTTAGCCTCATACCAGTCAATTTCAGGTTATGACCTCTTCCATCTCTGTATAGCATAGTGGTAAAAATCCAAATTCCGAATGTTGCAAGTTTTTGCCTGTTACACGATATCTAAATAATGAATTTGGCATTCAGCAAATGCATCTCTGAGTTTTTCTCAAGAGTATGCAAACACAGATGTCAAAAAACACTGGAAAGGTCAATGCTCTCATAGTTTATTCTCAAATGATGTCTCAATTTCAGTGGATATATGTAATTATTCTTAAAGTTTTACTGTCAGTATATGGCAGTGGTGGACACAGACGGATAAGGGCCCCTATGCAAGAGTGCAACAGTATAAAGGTCCCTTGCTAACTTATATGTTATCATAAAACATATGCCTATGTTTCTCTATCCGCCAGTAATTGATAGCCATAACATTCCTTAGCTCAGACATTTACCGCTGTGCAGCTACAAAGGTTGCACCAATGGTATATCCACCCCCGCTGTCAAAGTTAAGATAAACTGAAAATGTATAATGTACTGCTATAGTTAGAAAACCCAGTATATTATAAAGAAGTCATACTTTATCATAGAAATGCTTTAAAAAGTATATGGGCACAGCCAAGAGTGTGATTCAAAATGTCTCAAAAAGTATCTTACAAAAGTGAGTATATCCCTAACAGTTTTGTAAATATTGTATTATATCTTTTCATGGGACAACACTGAAGATATGACACTTTAATACAATGTAAAGTAGTCAGTGTACAGCTTGTATAACAGTATAGATTTGATGTGCCCTCAATATCACTCAACACACATCCATCAATGTCTAAACCACTGGCAACATTTGACTGTAGGCAAATAGTAACACTGTAAATACACTCCTTCTCTATAAGAGCAGAGTGAGTTTGGAGAGGCGGCTGGCGCTCGATATTATATAAAATAAAGCATATGGCTATAGATTATATCAAATAATACATTTATTAACTTTGAACAAAGGAAAACAAACACTTGATGAAATAAAATAAAAGCTTAAATGGGGCAGAGCTATGCACTTCGCCACCACTTCTAACTAGTTTCCTCGGGCTCGTGTACCAAAATGCAGTTTGCGAGTAACTTAAAAGAAAGGGGCGGCATTGGACGTTACAGCTGTACTGTCTGGGTGAATCCTTTGGTGTATACGAAAATACACTTTTTTAAAAGACAGAAAATGTTGCAAATACAATAAAGTACAATGCATTGCCAAGAAATGTAAGTTTGATGAGCTTTCTTATGTATTATGAGTGTTGTAGATGTGCCATGACGGCACGTGATGCGGGTGCTCCCTTTGGTTTTGTCAATGAAATGCGCTGGAGATGTTTAGATTGTCTACCAGCTGATTAGTATGAGTGTGTACTCTCTCTTGCTGAGAGATTGCATTGCGCATGTCAGTGTCAGCAAACTTCAAACTCCAGCAGAACTAGCTTGTACAGAGTGCGCATGTCGGTGGTATATTATGATTGAACGGAGAATGGGCTGAAGAGGGAGAAGAAAAGAGAATGCTCTATGGAAGAAACTGCCATAGTAGGCTTACATCTGATTGTTGTGAAATAGATGAGGGAAAACTCAATACGAAAAAATGAATGTTAAATAAAAATGTAAATTTTAATGGAATTAAAAATAAGATGGGAATTTGGAAGATATGACTAAAAAGCTGGCCTTAATGGTGGATATTGAATGGGACAATACAAATAAGGTAAATGTCAGGAGGGCACGTGATGTAAATGTTCCCTTTGGTTTTATCAATGAGGTGCACTGGGGATGCTTCAGTTGTCTGCTAGGTTGGTTATTACGAGTGTGCAATGTCTATTTCAGGAAGGTTACACTGTGAAGGTCGGTGTCGGCACACCTTAGGTATCATAGTATGCATGTCATTAATATATAGTGGTTGAACAGAGAACGGACTGATAGGAGCGAAAAACAGAGGGGACTCTGTCGTGTTTGGTTTCTGTTAGGGTATGTTCCCACGGCTTAATTTCGGGAAGTACAGTATGCACCGCAATTACGGCGGGTCTTCGGGAGTCGTGCTGATCGGCGCGTACTCCCACGGTGCGCGGAGTGTGTGTGTGTGTGTTGGGGGGGGGGGGCAGGGGTCGGCAGCACGCCGGCCCCATAGACATGCATTACTCACGCCACAAATAGATGACATGCCAATTATCTCCCCGCGCGTACAATATGATCGTAGTATACGAGCGGGGAGAGGAGGCGTAATCCATAGTTCTCTATAAGAACTGTGGATTACTGTAATGATTGGGGTGCATTTCGCTCATATTAGAGCGCAGTATGCTTTCAATACATGGCAAAATGCGCCCCAAAATAAGCCGTGTGAACATAGCCTTTGTTTGAAGCAGAAAGGAATAATAAAAATAAATAATAAAAAAATAATAAAAATATGGAATTCTAAATACGAGTTTAACTGAAAATGTAATGAGGATTTTGGATATGTAACTGAAAATAATCTGGATTGTTAGTATAAGGCTATGTTCACATGGCTTATTTGGGCACATATTTCAGCTCGTAATTCGCGGCGTACTGCGCGAATTACGGGCTGAAATACGGCCCAGTCATTACGGTAATCCATAGTTCTCATAGAGAACTATGGATTATGTCTTCTTTCCCCGCTCGGCGAATCCGCCGTGGGGGGAGATAAGTGACATGTCATTTACTAGCGGCGTATACGCGCCGATAGTAATGATAGACTATGGGCCGGCGAGGTGCCGGCCCCCCGCTCCCGCCCCGCCCCCGTACAAACGGCATAATTGCGGGGCGTAATTACGCCCCTCAATTAAGCCGTGTGAACATGGTCTAAATGAGGTGAGATATACTAATTCACATTGTATTGGTTATGTGTTATGTCAATAAAATCAGTAATATTAACAATTAGTGATGAGCGATTGTGTCAACTATTGTTATCGGATAGATAGTCGATATTGTCAATTATCATGCCAAAAGTCGGTAACAGATTATCGCCGATGACCATTAAGTCTATGGGAGAGGAACAACAGCTTCATTCTTACACCCAAACAGGGGGGAAAAAGCTGGAAAAAACATCCAAAACAGTAAACTGGATACATTCTACCTCTTAGACAAGACAATTAGGCAACAAGAGTCACAGAAAAAAACTGACAGACTATTCACTATCCCTGTCTTGTACCACAGCATGACCCTTAAACCTGCCTGACCCACAAATTAAAAAGTGGGTAGAAGGCAGTATTATTTGAACCATCATTTTAGTTGAACTGGACATTGACTATACCTGTCCTGTTTCCACAGCATGAAACCCCAAAACCCGCATACCCACAGATTAAAAAGTGCCTGAAAAAGGAGTCTTTGAACCCCCATTTTAGTTGAATTGGACACTGACTATGCGTGTCCTGTACCACAGCATGACCCCCAAACCCACATGACCCACAGATTAAAAAGTGCCTGAAAAAGGAGTCTTTGAACCACCATTTTAGTTGAACTGGACATTGACTATACCTGTCCTGTACCACACCATGACCCACAGATTAAAAAGTGCCTGAAAAAGGAGTCTTTGAACCACCATTTTAGTTGAACTGGACATTGACTATACCTGTCCCCGTCCACAGGGATGACCCCAAAACCCGCCATGACCCACAGATTAAAAAGTGCCTGAAAAGGGAGTCTTTGAACCACCCATTTAGTTGAACTGGACATTGACTATAACTGTCCTGGACCGCAGCATGACCCTTAAATCTACATGACCCACAGATTAAAAAGTGCCGGAAAAAGGAGTCTTTGAAGCAGTAATTTAGTGAAATGGACATTGACTATCCATATCCTGTAATGCAGCATGACACAAAAACCCGCACAGGTGCCCTTATGGACCATCAGCAGAAAATTTCGCAATAAGAAATAAACTATAGTAAAAACAACTAGTTTTCCAATACTGCTGCGGCAAGAGGTACTTGCCAAATTTTACTGGTGGGCATTGTTCCACCGTTTGGGATTAGAATGTTAAGCAAACGAAACAGATGTCCCCAGTACTGTAGGTCAACGAGGCCTGTCTGAAAATCCTGCATTCTACTGTCAAGTGGGTTGAAGGAAATTACTGATCAAGGCAGGTGGATGACGCAAGTTCAGCTAGCAGAGCCGGAGTTACAGTGGGTGCGGTGAGAGCCAGGGCTGGTGTTCATCATCTTTTAACATGGCAATAATGCCCTTATGACGCAGCAACGAAAACAGTTGTGCTAAAAGCAGAGTCGAAAGCAAAGGTGAGCTAAGACCTCCAACCTTTCTCAGACACAGTCAAGCCCCCGGGTAGCGATTGAAAAATTTTCTGCCTTACGAGGCACTTGCCCCCCCCTTTATAGTCGGACCATTGAGCTTCATTTGGGAAAAGCTTTTTGGTTGACGCCCTGTTCCTCCAGGTGCCCTTTTTCTTGCTTTCTATTTTCATTTTATCAACGTGTTGGGGGAAAAAATTTTTTCGTTCCCCGGGGTGGCGAATGTGCCCATACTCCATGTCCTCTAAAAACCAACATCTTTTCGTTTTCCCTGTCCCCCCTTGTAAAATTTCAGGGGAAATATTTTTTATCAGCAATTTTGTACATGCATTTTTTTTTGTAGTTTAATTCTAAAAACCATTTTTAAAATAGGATGAACCCCACCAAAACTTTGTTTTTTTTTTTTTTTAAATTGTATTAAATGGGTTGTTCCTACGGGGTTGCAGCTATTTAAAGTTTGCAAAAAAATTCTTTTTGAATAGTTTCCTTTAACAGTGTTAAAACCTATTCCTTTTTTTGACAGCACCATGCCCATAAAATTCAAAACTCCCCCTTTGGCCACGTTGAAAATTGTGAAGAACAAAGTTTTTTAGAAACCCCACATTTTTTTTTAAAAATAGGACCTGTAGTATAGCTGATTTCACACAGCATGCCCCAAAAAATTAAAAAATGACTTCTCAGCCACTGTTTAAAAAATTGTGAGGGGGAAATCCACTTAAAGCCACATTTTTTTGTTCCAAAGGGCCCTTTATTAAAGCGTATCCACAGCCCATACCCCAAAACACTGACCAAAGTGAAAAAAATTTAAAATGAAGTGAGTAAATGAATAAATTTTTTTCATGAAACCGTGTACAATTGGTGTCTTTACAGTCTCCCCACTGCAAACCAAAAATGTCCTTTTGGGAACCGAGAATAAAAAATTTCAGTAAGAAAAGATCATTTTAAAAAATTTTTTTTCAAGAACCATTTCTTTTGAAAGTGGAATGTGAAGTAGACAGCAACTACTCGGCCCCCCGCAATTGGGGGTACAAAACAGAATCCAGGCCTGATTCACTTGATGAAAATCAAACGATCAACTTATCTGGAAGGCCCGGATGCGTTTGTCAGCTGTGCTGAAAGGGCCCTCAGATATGATGCTGGTGCTGGGCAGGACAACACCTTTTATGGGGCGGGGCCCGAGCGAGTCGGGCCATTCATCCTTTTTTGGATCCCCAAAGAATTTCAACTGGGTCCGAAACATACCCCAAATACTGGGTTTGTTAGACGCAGAAAAGTCGTGCACCATGATTTTAAAGGCCCCCATTAGGCTTCTGCCACAATGTCGGGTTGTTTTGCTGCTGGGGTACTTGGCACCAAATGCGCCCACGTTGCTGACGTTTTTGCCCCAACCCCTGCTTTTTGAAGAACAAAAGCAGCCCAAACAGATGTCTCCGGGTTGTCAATCACAAAACAGTCCCCAATTTCCCCCGCTTTTTATCTCTATTTGGGGGGTTGGAAAGGGAAAAAGTGCTGATTTTTCGCTTTGTACCGGGGAAAACCCGAGGGTATGGCCACCCAGAAAACTGTTGTTCATTTTTTGATGGCCTAAATGGGGCAGACCCTTTGGGAAAGGAAAGGGAGCACCCAAAGGGCACCATGTGAGAGATGGTCCTTTTGATTTCCAAAGTCTCTGGGGTCAGGGGCACTGAAAAAGTTTTCCCATTTTTCCTCCTCCGCCTAAAATGGGTTTCCCAAAACCTTTTTTCCAACGGGGACATGGTAACGTCGGTGTAAAGGGGAAAATACCTCAATCCCTCCTCCCCCCCCCCTCAGCTTCGCACAGCCGACTTGCCTTAGTTGCGGTACCCTGAGAGCTGGGGGGGGCCCCCCCGGCCCTTTTTTGCACTACCCTGTTCCCCCAAAACCCACTGCCAAATGAAGACCGAAAAAAGTTGCCCAAAACTTTTGGGGGCCTTCGGGATTCGATGGGAGAGAAAGGCTGTGGTCCGCATCTGTGCCCATCTCCCCCCCACCCGTCGCTGGGGGGACCTGCTTTTTTCAGAGTGCCAAC
Source organism: Phyllomedusa bahiana (assembly GCA_025379985.1). NCBI lineage: Eukaryota > Metazoa > Chordata > Amphibia > Anura > Hylidae > Phyllomedusa > Phyllomedusa bahiana. Next base: position 11,000 of record JAODAL010031771.1, read on the forward strand.
GTTTGTTCCAGAACTAAGATCACCCAACAATGGTCATGCTAAACAAGGGCTTTGCCCTGAAATGACCTTTTTGGGGGCTGTTTAAAAAACTCTCAAGGAGGGGTGCAGGGCTTTTTCACCTGCCTTCACTTCGGGGGTTCAATCCCCTGGGGTTTCCGCACCGTGTTGTCGGGCCAAATTTTCCCACTTTGTACTGTGAAAGGGCATTGCGCTGCGGCCAAAATTTTGCGGGAAAGAATTGGGAGGGTAAAAATTCCGGGCTTTTTTTCCCACGCCCAAACAAAGAGAGGGTTTACGGTTGAGGCCGACCCGACGCGTAACGAAAGCCAGCCGGGATGAAGCAGGGTCCCCGAACGGGGGAAAAAATGTGAGCCCCAGCCCCCCCACGAGCCTTCCTCAGCGGGCAGCCCCGGGCCCCGGGGTGCCCCTTTAAAAATTTTCCCTGGGACGGAAAGTTCAAGAAAATGTGCCGGGAAAGGGGAATATGCCCCCACCCTACTAACTTAAGGCGGGCCCAGGAGTTTTCAAATGTTATCGAACACCACCATGCCTGGAAAAAGGTTCTTTTTAAACCCAGCCAGCGCTGGCCCCTCGTTGGGGAAAAGCCGTCCACAGCCCCCTGACCTGTTTTGTTGATGGTCTCCAAGACAGTTTAAATTTTTTAAAACAGGGCCCTGGTTTCTCGGGCAGGGGATGCCACCAGGGGTACCTTGGGGGAAAAAACCCCCTGCACCACCCCTGCGGTTTTGAATAGGGGGCGCCGACCCTGAGACCCCACCTTCACCACCAAGAACATCCACCCAGCTCCCCCACTGAGCGGGTCACAGAGCTATAGGGGGGCCCTTTGGGCCATGTTAATACCCCATGAGACCGGGGGTGAGAGGGGGATTTTTTCCCGGACCAGATGCCAAACAAGGGCCGTTTGGGGTTTTTAGATAAAAGGGGGCTGGCCAGGGCATTGAGGGGTTTTTTCGGAAAAAAAATTGCCTGCGGGATCTGGTTTTTGGGGGCGGGGCAAGGGCCATAAAGGGGGCAGAACCCATTTTTGGGGGCCCAAACCAGACGGAAAGGAAACCCTTTTCCCAAATTGCCAAAACCGGGACAATGCCGACATTCAGGCTTTTGGCTTTGGGAGGGTTTTTTGGGTTAAAGTGTTTTCTTCTGCTCCCAAACCTGGTAGACAAAGGCTGGTCCCACCCCTTGGCCCTGTCGGCGTGCAGGTAAAACTGGGGGGAAGGAGAAGGGGTGGGGCTGTGCCCTCTGGTGGTGTGGTGGTACCCCCGGGTGACGGTGGAGGCGGACCCTTTGATCAGACGCTGAAAAGATTTTGGGGCCCCCGCTGAGGAATGTTTGGTCTTGGAATTTGGTGGAGGAGAAGGGGGGCAGAGACGGGGGGTGTGACGGGGTTGGAACCCCCGGGATGGGTTTTGGCCCCTTTTTTTTCCCCAAGTGTTCCCCCCATTTAAAATTTCTCTTTCCCACTGCATGTGCCCTAGACATTTTTGGTGGGGGTTAAACCCCTAAGATTTTTTCCCTTTTCTACAGGTGATTTCCTGGGTCCTGGACATTCTGATCCGGGGAGCTGCGGGCTACAAGCAACAGGCACTGAAAAGGTGTTGCCGACCGCCCCGGATTTTTGACGATTGACTGGCTTCTTTCTCCTTTCCCTGATTGGGTCATCCATTTTGGGGGTCAGAGCAAACAAAATTTATCCCTTTTTGGCCCCTTTAACTTTTTAAATGCTTCTGCCCCAAGCAAATTGGGGAAAGAAGTCTTCAGAAAATGGATTATCCACAGTGGTGGGTACATGAGTTGACATTTGGGCTGCCTTCTCTTCATGTTGGACGGATGCTGACGATGATGATGACGACATTTGTGGCCATGACTGGGAGGACGAGGAGGTAAGACTGCTGGATGCAGGTTGCATTAACCACTGAAGAACAGATTGGCGACGCTGTTCGTTACTGAGATTCACAGGGCACCGACCCATCAATGACAGGCCTGACGGTCCTGCAACCGACGATCCACTGGCTTGCGTGTTGTCACCAGCACTGGAAGGAGCACCTTCTCTCGTACCTCTACCTCCATGTCTTACACCCCTCTTTGCTCCATGTTCAGAAAGATAAAAATTTAAAAAGGTATGGAAGAGTTTTTGACAGTCTCTTATTGAAAGACGGCAAATCACAGCTATTCTTAAATCCCTCTAATTTCCAACAGCCAACTAGGATTAGAAACAGAATTGTTTCTATCAAATATCTGTGAAATGCGGTCTGGTGGAAGAACCGTAACACAAAATCAACAGTGTTCTTCCTTCAGTCCCTGAGATTTACAATTGCCCAGTAGGACTAGCAATTGATAGTTTTCAATAAACTATCATACAAATGCACGATTAGCGCCAAACTGAGACGCACAGAGTGAAATAGAAGTATTAAAAAGTTATATGGATTAATAAGGTGGCCTTCGCACCACTGACTACAGGCACAATTTACTAGGAAATATGTATAACACAATATGCGTGCAACTGAGCTCTTTGTGCCAAACAGACGCACTGACTGCAATAAGAGTATTTAAAAGTTATAGGGATAAGTTATGCCGGTTTTTGGGAACACTGACACGCAGTGATTGCAATAGAACTGAAAACACAGCGACAATTTCATCTCCTATGAGAGGTCTGCTGGCCAAAAAAGTGGTAAAAAACAATTCCTTTTCAATTGAAGATCACAGAATACACTGAGCTGCAAAATATCTTCCTTTCAAATGCCTCTCTTTCTGCCGTCCCCTCTGCAGCTGCCCCCCCCCGCAGCTGCACACACCAGTAGATATCCTTAAAACTTTCTCTAACTAAACAAGACATACAGTTCTCTAATCTAACTCTATTCTAAGCTGTAGGTGGATGGTTTGTTGTATTAGAAGTTACTATCAGAGCTGTTAGAACAGCTATTGGTTTAAACGCAGAGAGACATGTCCTGCTGTGAAGTGTGATAGACAGAGAATGAGCTCAAAAAGGAAATGCAGTTGCATAGATAAAACGAGGTCATGTGATTTTTTACAGCCAATGAGATCCATACACCGCAAAGTGGTAACGTTGTACATCCTCCTCACCCCCCTCTATCCCGTAGCTGACTGGCTGGCCACCAAAATGACAGGAAACGCGGAAAATGGCGCGATAGTAATAGATTATCTGTAAGATTGTCACCTAAACTATCGCATGATCGGAAATTTCCGATAAGCCTAAAAACCGTGCTGGTTTCAACTTTTGGCGATAATATCGCTCATCCCTATTAACAATCTAAACAATATAGTGAGGAAATAGAGAGAATAATTTGGGAAGCATTAAACACACTTAATGCAGCAATATGTAAATAATAAATAAAATGAGCCATCAGGTGCCCCTGGGAACCATGGTGGCTACTTGGGCTAAAACCATAGCACATTAAATGGTCTGGATAATGATAGGGGATAAAAAAAAACTAACCATTCCCAGACCTGGCATTCTTAGTTATTAAAAAGTGGTTTAGTTTAACAGACCTTAATGAACATTATGAAAGAACGTTTTAGTGTTAAAACCACAGGATGGATATGAGACCACTATTAAAAACACAGAATAGGTATGATACTGCTGGTATATGCTTTCATTCAATAAGAAAAATGTAACTGGTATTCTAATTGATTTATTACATAAACTCGTGGGCTTCATTTAGCCCTTATGGCGTCAAGGTTTTTAAATGCAAAATAAACATAGTAACATAATAGTTTCTGTAATTAACATGTAACAATCCTAAATTAGTATTGGGGGTTTAAGGATTCTGTCAGATTGATGGTCAGATCTGCTGCAGGTTTTGGTGTAGATTTCATCATGCATAAATTGGTGATTTATTGTGGATTTTTCACATGCACTTCAATGGGTAAACAAGACATGGGCAAACATGGGCTTCAACTGGCAAAATATGCAGAAAAAGTTTATCTGTAGATGTAGTTCAGATTTTGTCTTCTCCGACTGAAGCCAATGTAGAAAACCTGCAGTAAACTCTGCCATTAATCTGCAAACAAATGCACAACAAAATCTACAGCACATATCCCCCTATGTAAACATACTTTTAATATAATGTACAGAGTGTAGTCTAAGGTGATGTTCACATGGCGTAATTTCAGCGCACATTTCGCCGTGTATTTGCGCTCTAATATGGGCGAGATACGTGCCGAAATTACAGTAATCCATAGTTCTCGTAAAGAACTATGGATTACGCCTCCTCTCCCGGCTCGTACAATACGATCATATTGTAAGTGCGGGGAGATAAGTGACATGTCAATTATTCGTGGCGAATATGCGTCGCGAGTAATGAATATCAATGGGGCCGGCAGGCTGGCGGCCTCCACGCGCCACGGGAGTACGTGTGTATTAGTGCAAGCTCCTGAAACACACGATGTACTGCGGTGCGTACTGTACGTATGAACATGCCCTAAGTCATAATCAACTCATTAAAATATATCTACAGTAAATATAAAATATTATATACAGTATAGTATATAAATATATAAAATATTTAAAAGATTTTGTAGCTTGGAAAAGATATGTTAACCCCTTGATACTGCAGCCGGTTTTGTCCTGTATGACAGAGCTCCATTTTTTAAATCTGACGTGTCACTTTATGTGGGAATAATTTGTAAATGTTTTTACCTATCCGTGTGATTCAGAGCTTGTTTTCTTCTGACATATTGTTATTTAAGTTAGTAAGAAACTTTGGTACATACAATCCTGTTTATTTGTGAAAAATCTCAAAATGTGAAAATTTTGGAAAATTTAGCATTTTTAAAATTCAAAAATTTCTGTGTATAAGACAGACAGTTATATAACACAAAATAGTTTATAACTGGCATCTACCATATGTCCACTTTATGTTGGCATTATTTTTTTAAATGTCTGTTTTTATTTTTTACGACATTAGGAGGCTTATGAATTTAGTAGCAATTTTTCACATTTGAAGAAAATATGCACATCAGGTCTGATGTGGCTTTGAAGGGACTATATGTTAGATACCCCAATAAATGACTCCAGAAACCTAAGGTATTCAAAACAGTGTTTATGAAGTTTTTTTCTAACCTATTAGGTTTAGCTGCGGGGGAACCTCCAGGTCGCTACCTCAGATGGGGCTACTCACGGTGACAGCCGAAGTGCTGGATGTAGGATAGAGAGCACAGAGAGAGGTGACAGGTGGCAAGCAGGTGCAACCATAGACTTGTAGCAGAGTCTCAGACAGGTAGCAGACTGGTATGGTGGCAGGTAACAGCAGAATAGGTAACTCAGGTACTACAAGTAGCAGGACTTACACTTCTGACAGGACATCAGTAAACACAGGGAGCGCAGCAACCAGGGTTAGGATCAATGTAAATTCATCACCAAACATCAATGAATGTATGGTGAGGTATTTGCTCCTTGTGTTATCCAGTATACTATTATATCAAAAGCAAGTTATATATAGTGTATTATCAATTACATACCAACATGTTGTTGAGTTGAGAAATCATAAAAGGTTGTGCTTGTGAATAAAATATCATGTTATGGTTCTGCAATAAGGTGATACTAAGATTACTAAGAAGAAAACCTCCAGCTATTGTCACCAGAGATTTGCTGCCGATTTGTTGGCCTGATTTGTGAATGGTAAATTTGCAGTGGGATATTATGGCAGCAAAGTGGATGAAACTGTAATAAATGTCATCCTCATACTGTAGAAATTTTCCACATGCTTTCTAAATCTGCAACATATAAATTCATGTTGCAGAATTGTTAGATTTTTTGTAAATTTTCCCCTTTAAGTTAATTGGGGAAGACAAAATCTTCAACAAAATCAAATGGATTTTGCTGTATATTGCCTGTAGATCAGTAGCAAAAATTCACAAATCCTGATTAAAGAACACACTTTCTTAAAGGGGTTGTCTAACTCCTTTAAAATCTTACTAACAGCTTCTGGGACTCTGTTCAAATGCAGTTCAAATGGGAACATCACTGCTGCAGTAAACAACTCTGAAAAGTGATAGAGGTCAGAAATAAGAGAATATCAACAGAAGACTGGGGAGATGTGGCGCTGGAACCAGGCACCGGAGAAAAGTGAGTATAAGTTTTTTTTTAATTTTACTGGGGCCTTAGTATCTGTTAGTTTGATTTTTGAAGGAGTTGAACAAAAATAGAAAAAACAAACACTTTATTCACATTCCCTGGCCTCCCATGGCAAAGTGACTAAGCTGTTCTCTCGATCAATAACCTGTCATCACATGTGACCACTGCAGCCAATCAAAGACTGTAGCCACCATATGGGTCTACAGAATCGGGAACCAGAGACATGTTGCCATTTTCAGTAAGGGGCCGTTCACACGGCTTATTCGGCCGCGGATTGGCCCCGTACTGTGTGCCGCATTTGCGCTGCAGTATGGCGCCAATCCGTCGCATTAATTACGGTAATCCACCGTTCTCATAGAGAACAGTGGATTCCGTCGCTCCTTCCCGCTCGGCGAATCCGCCGGGCGGGGAGAAAGTGACATGCACATTATCCAGGCGCAATACGCGCCGTGGATAATGTAAGTCTATGGGGCCGGCGGGCCGCGCCCCCGCACCCGCCCCTTATTGAAGCCGGAATTGCGAGCGCAATCCGGCTCGCAATTCCGGCTTGAATAAGCCGTGTGAACCAGGGCTTATTCTGCTACATGTGAACAGACTTCATCTAAAGGGTGAGTTTCAAAGCGGCAAAAAAACCCCATAAAAACAATAAAATTGCATAATCAGGTGAAACCAATGGTTAGATGGCTGGTAGGATCTCAGAATATCAAAGTTGATTTCTAGGCTATTTGTAATATAAATAGCATAGTTAATAGTTAGGATTTAAAGAGGTTCTTTTTATCTAAAACATTGTAACTCAAAAATATACATTGACTAATGAAAGTTTACATAACTTAAAACCACTGACAGATGAAGCGAATAACATTTAATCCTGTGACAGTGGCATCTGTCAAGGGGTGGGATAAATCAGGCACCAAGTGACCTGTTAGTTCTTGAAGTTGAATTATTGGAAGCAGCAAAATGCAAACAAAATACAATATCAGCAGCAACAGTCAAAGGTAACTTAGTAATTTTTTAAAAAAATTTCTGATACTTTTAAATACATGAAAACTTAAGGTTATTAGCGTACATTTTGGATCAAAACTATAAAAGCCCATCTTCCATGGCAAAGCAACCTCAATACAGATGGGAACCCACTCTAATGTTACCTCTCTTGGTGTCTGTTCAGACCTCCACATTTTAGGGAGAGAAGATGCCAACTATGCACTGCTCTGATTTTAAAAGCCTGTGCAGATTGGTGGAGTGCAAAAGCAAAAATGGGGGCGAGCCACTCACCCCTAACAAACAATCTAAAAACAAAAGTCTATTCTATCCCAACTTGCAACATACAGGACTTGAAGTATCTATTGGCAACATCTTTTTGCCAGATACCATAAGACAGGTCCCGAAGTCTTGACAGAGCTTGACAAAAACCAGAATAGGTTGAAACGTTGCATGTTGGTGCTTTTTTGTGGAGGAATAAGCTGAGTATAAGCCAACCCAAATTTAAGGTGAGTTTTTACCACAAAAAACTGGGAAATCTTATTGACTCGAGTATAAGCCTAGGGTGGAAAATGCAGCAGCTACTGGTAAATTTCAAAAATAAAAATGGATACCAATAAAATTACATAGGCAAGTATAGGCAGTTTAATCTCCCCCATAGGCAGGTATAGGCAGGTATATGTCCCCCATAGGCAGGTATAGGCAGGTATAGACAGGTATATGTCCCCTATAGGCAGGTATAGGCAGGATTTAAAAAAAAATACAAGTACTCACCTCTCTCCCCAACTACTCTGAGGCTTTCCATCTTCTTCCCGCCACAGGGGGCGTGATGTCAGCAGGCCGCGCAGGCAGTGTGATGACATATCCCGCCGCTTGTGCCGGATTCTCAAGAACTCCTATTGCGGAGCAGGGAGCGCTCGCTCTCTGCTCCACAATAGTATTATCAGCTGTATGCACTCCCAGAAGAGTAGATAAGTAGCAACATTTAATAAATTCCTGTTTTGGAAATTATGAAAAATTTAATTTATTAACTCTCAAACTAGGCTAAGTGCTTCAGGCAAGGTCAACAACAAATTCTTAAATGCTAGAAATTAAAAACATTTAAAACTTAGAAAATAATGTCACTTAACCCTATATTTTCTTTTACTGTAGGTATATAAGTTCCCTCAGTAGATATCTGGGTATATAGGTCCCCTCAGTAGGTAGTAATATGGGGACCCTTAGTAGGTGTAGGTTTAGATCTTTAGATTTTTAGCCCCCCCCAGTCGGTTTGTGGGTATATAAGTCCCCCCAGTAGGTACACAGGTCTCCTCAGTAAATTGGTAGGTATATATCCCCCAGAAGATATATATATATATATATTTACACACACATACTCTTTATCTGTCCCCTACATCTTGCTATCTGTCCAATATGCGGTAAGTTTGCAAAACATATGGGGGATTTATGAACCGTGTTCTACGATTATTAAAAAAAAAAAAAATCATTAATGTGTAAAAACTTTTGCCACAAAAAATTAAGGTCTTTCACCTGCTGGGTGGGGCTTGAAGGTTATGATGGAGCCCTGTTCTGATGGCCTGAAATTCAGATTTACTGAAATTGTCATAAATTCCTGCTGATATCTCTGTCGCTTTAAAGCTGATGTAGATTTCAGTGTGTGGCCTACAGCCAGTCAAAGATGCCAATTCACCTTTGGCTAAATTGGCAGGAATGAGATGAGAAGAAGGTAAATGGATAAGAAGAATAATAGGGGAAACAACATTTTTATTTTTTCAGCTACAGCATTGCATACAATAGATTTTGTGGCATTAGAGATATGTCCTGATAGAAAGTGAGGTTTTTAAAAATAACGGGAGACATGTATGAAAACTTTTTAGATCTAAGGGTAAGTTCACACGGCTTATTTTGGGGAGCATTTCGCCACATATTGACAGCGTACTACGCTCTAATAGGGGCGAAATGTGTCCCAATCATTACGATAATCCACAGTTCTCATAAAGAACTATGGATTACGCCTCCTCTCCCCGTTCGTACAATAGGATCGTATTGTACAAGCGGGGTGATAATTGACATGTTAATTATTCACGGAGCTTGTGCAAGTAATAACAGTCTATGGGCCGGTGGGCTAAAGCCAACCCCCCCCCTCGCATGCGGGAGTGAGCGGGAGCTCCCGTACACCTGGAGTAATTGTGGGGCGTACTGCACGCCCCGCAGTTAAGCCGTGTAAACATACCCCAAGATTTTCCTTCTTGCCCATAAGAACCAATCGGAGTTCCCATTTCATTTTTTTAGAGCACTATATGAAATTAAAGTGGACCTCTGAGTGGTTGGCATGGTTAACAAAGAAAGTCTTAGATTCTAGACAGTTTTCATACTGTATTGTGGCTCTACATGTCTAAAACTATAAGCATTCTATAACATTTTATAGTACAGAAAGCTCTGTGTTTTATCATAGAGCTTGCAGGTCAGTCAGATGTTTTCTAGGAGCATCATCTAAGAAAATTAATGTTTTCATGGAGCATCCTGCTGATGGAAACCTTCACAGAAAATAATTCTGAATGTATTTCAAGTTGATGAGTGGCAAGTCTGATCACTGTCAGGCAAATGCTATAAAGATCAAGCAAATAAATCCTTATTTCCTTTCTTTTAAATGTTTACTGAAGATGTGTTGTATAACACACTTGCCTCATGGTGTGCTAGATGAGGATTAAAATGAAGAAAAATCACAAGTACACTGTTAGGACTTGTTCACATGGAGTTTTCACTCCATGTTACAAGCGCTTTGTAGATCCGTCTTGGGAACTGACAGAGCGGACCTCAAGATGGATCTAACAATTAACAGTGACTTTATCACTGTTTGCTATGATAAACACGCAGCGGCGTTCAGACGAGAGATCGCCGCGGCGTGTTTCAAAAGCGCCAATCAGGTCCGTCTTGAAAAGACTTGCATGTCAGTTCTTTTCAAGATGGACCCGAGCGGTGCTTTTATAATATGCAGCGGCGATCTCTCATCTGAACGCCGCTGCATCTTCCTAATAGCGAGCAGTGATAAAGTTTAGATCCGCTCTGTCGGTCCCCAAGACAGATCTACAAAGCGCTTGTAACACGGAGTGAAAACTCCATGTGAACAAGCCCTTAAACAGAATTTTACCTAAAGCAGTAGAGTTATATATATATATATATATATATATATATATATATATACATACACACTATATACTATACATACACTATATAAAAAGACACATAAGCATGTTTTTCTCACTATTTGACATGAAATTAAAATAAACCTTACCTGTTTTAGTTCAATTAGGTTTATCAAAATTTATATTTGCCAAATGCCAGAATTACCAGAATTATGAGAGAGGAAGAATTTTTTTAAAGACATTTTTATTACTTTCTGCAAAGTCAAAAGTTTCCATACACTAAGATTACTGTGCCTTTTAAACATTTTGGGACAGCCCATATGATGATGTCATGTCATTTTGAAGATTCTGATTGGCAACATCTGAGTTAGAGAGACAGTTGTGGATGTTTTTTAAAGCACACCAGAAACACACTGCTTCTGTGTGGAACATCATGGAAAAGTGTAACGAGATTTTAGGCAACATGTATGTTTTGTGGCTCCCAATTTTATTGCGCGCATTAGTAGCGTAGAATGCGCCTGAATCTGTGAACCTGTTCTACTCCGTGTCCATGTCTAAATCTGTGTCTTTTAAGGTGGTTTACCTGTTCCAGCAGTAATGCCCCTGGTTTTGTTGTATAAAAGTCATAAATGTGTAGAATCGTACAGTTGTAGTGCGACACGCCCCTTGCATCTTAGGCGCATTACAAAGTGCCACAGACGTTTTATAATGCACCTAATTATGTAGTGTACCTGCACATACATCGAACACACGGGGCTTTGCCAGTTTTTGGGCTGAAAGTACATCAGACTACTAGCGCACCCCCGTACATACATGTCACCCTTAGTGCCCAGGTCGCCCTGGGTTTTGCCCAGGTTTTGCTGGGTTCTAAAACCACTTAGTGTATCAGTTGTTAGTCTAGGGACATATTTGAAGAAAAGGTATTAGGGTTATGTCAGGTATAGAGGCTTTGGTGCTAGGGGTACTTATAGAATGAGCTTTTGAGGGATCGCGTTAGGGACAGTTATCTAGGGACAATTATTGCTATTATTTTTCCATTTCTGGAGTGTACACACATTTAAATCTCTACCACCACGTGCACCTGTCTTTGTCCGCATGCTACCCATTTGCTGAATCATCTGGTGGTGAGTCTTTTATTAATACACTTTTTTTTGCCTTTGACTGCCAGTGACTGCTGGTGAACTCCTTGTGTTGCTTGGTTTTGTTTGGACCCCACCAGGATGTTGATCTCCTTAAGCCACACCGATCTTCACTACACAAATACACATCATCTACCATGCTTCAGACCAATAAAGATTCAAGTTTGTACAGCTCGGAGTTGGAAAAAAAGTATAAAAATTATGATGAGGTCAAAATACTAATTTGGCTAATACTTGTGCACACAGTGTAGTAGTGTGCAGGTCTAGAAGTTTTGCCCTCAGCATATGTAGTGGGAGTGGGCCATTATCTAGAGCCAGGCTACTGATGCAACAACTGCGATCACACTAAGCTCTGGGCTATTTTAACCCTAGAAGGCATCGTCAATAGCAGCCACAACATTTAAATGGTTGACAATGGGGGTGGAATGACATGATCGTGGGGTGCCATTACAGCTGGAGACCAAATAATAGTCTGCTATGTACAAAGCCTATTAGGTCCTGTTCGGGTCTAATAAACTGCTTCTCACAGGCACAGTAAAAAAGCAGTTATGTATTGCTATCTAATATATGTCACAGTGCAGGCCTGCACAACATATGGCCAATGGACCACTTGTGGCTCGGCAAAGGATTTCTGGTGGCCTGCAAACAGGACTGCAAAGGGGCAGGGCTTTTGCAATCACTGCCTCAAACGGGCATCCCCAGATGGTTTGGAGGTGTTCCCAGATGGTTTGGAGGTATTCCCTGGCAATCTGGGGGCTTTCATGGGCAGTCCAGGGGTATTCCCAGATGGTTTGAGGTTGTCCCCAATGAATATGGGGGCGTTTCAAGGTGGTATTAGACCCCACTTCAAGCCAAGTTGTGCAGGTCTGCCTGAGTATGCCAGTTTTTAGTTTAATTTCTTTTGACTTAGATAAATTACAAAGTTCACACCTGTACTAATTCACCACAATAAAAAATAACATAGCCTTTTTTGTTGACATTATATGCCATTTACTTAGATTTTATTTTTTTTTTCAAATTCAAAACATAATTTTATTTAAGAAATTGAAGTATTACAAATAGTAGCATAAAGTAAGATAACAGATGTGCGGATTTTCGCACAATAATGTCAGTATCATAAATGTACATCTTATAACCAAGACATGTGATCAACTTGGAATAATGCAGTAAACAAGTTACATTAACATCTCGTCGCAATCTAACGTATTGCGTAAAGGTGTACTAACATCCAAACCCCCAACTGGAGTACAGTAGATGACAACAGTTACATAGACAAACAACACATTACACAAAGCACGAAGACCCTACAGACAACAAAAGGGATGGGAAGGGAATGAGGTGGGAAAAGAGGAAATACAGGGACAATCCCATGTCCGGCGCCATGTCCAGGACAGTACTGCTAAGCCACAGATAGCTCCCTCATCCCCCCCCCCCCCCCAGGGTCCTCTAAATTCAGAGACGAACCCCCAGCTAAGACCCATCCAATCAGATCATGAAGAATGCGGCCTTAGCTAGAGATGGAGAGATACAACTGGGAGGTCTTAAAAGTGGTCCAGTGAAACCAGGTGCGCTGGCACCTAAGCAATTGATCATCACTATGTGAAATCAGCTTCTCCATTCTTTGCATGGAATCAATCTCTGCATACCATTCCTCTATCGAGGGGGGCGTGGGAGATTTCCACTTTCGCGGAATGATAGATTTAGCAGCCTGTAACAAGTAACGGAGGAGGGATTTCTTGAATCTATTTGTGGGCATGTCAAACATGTAAAGCAGCAGAGCTTCTGGGGTATCAGGGACTGCTATTCCTGTTAGTTCCTTGATCACTAGTATAACTGCAGACCAGAATCCCCTAAGCTGGGGACAACCCCACCAAATGTGCCCCATAGTGCCCTCTCCACTCCCACATCTCCAACACCGGTCTGATACCACCGGGTACCATTTGTGCAAAACAGCAGGCACCCTGTACCACCTGGAAAGTACTTTCTAACATGTTTCCTGATACTTAGAGGCTATCATAGCCTTATGGGTCAGCTGAAAGCATCTATGCCATTGGAGATCAGAGAAGGAGAGTCCCAACTCACCTTCCCAGGCACTACAGTAAGACGGGCGCTGGGAGGAAGGAGCGGAGAGTAGCAACCTGTACACAGTGGAGAGTGCATGGCCCGGGCTAGAAGAAGCCAAAGAAAGCCTCTCAAACTCTGTCGGCGGCCTGGTCAGATCCAATTTTAATTTCATTTTGTCAAAGAAATGAGAAAGCTGGACGTATTGGAAAAAAGCTCCTGCAGGAATATCTTCCCCACCCAGAATACTCTGGCAAGATTTCAGTCTGCCTGCTGCCACGATATGTGAGAAGTAGTGTTGAGCGATTTTTATCGACAAAGTTGAAATCGGCAAGGTTTTATGGTGATCGAAATTTCCAGATCATGAGATAATTAATGTTAAAATTCTGTGCATCATCTATTAAGATCGCGCCTTTTTCGGCGCTTCCTGTAATTTTGGCGGCCAGCAAATCAGATTACAGAATAGAGCAGGGTGAGATGTGTGTGCGACGTCATGACTGGGATGTGTATGGTTGCGATTGGCTGGAAAAAATCACATGACCTTCGTTTTACATAGAACAGCGTTTCCTGTTTCAGCATCAGTGTCTACTCAGGTCTAATAGGTTAGGACCTGCGCTCTGCCTGTGGCCAAACTGCTCAGCCGAAAAATTGTCTATTTCTGCAAAGAAACCTTACTACTAGCTGTGATCCTTCCATCTTAGTTAGATTAGAGAGTGGAAGAATATATGTAGTTAGATAGAGAAATTTTTAAAGCAGCATATACGCTGTAAATTCACGGCGGTGGGAGCTGGGGGGGGTGCCCGCGGGCGAACAACGACCAAGCTCTATTATAAGAAAACACTGGGATAAAGTTCACCAAGACTCTGTGTAGACATTGTAGTTGGAATATCTTTATTATTAACTGTTTGCTATTGAAATATTTATGGATATTGGGCAGCCTGAATCTTACATTGGATACACATCATTTCTAGTAAACTGAGGTTCTCTTTGTTAGCTGCAAAACTCCACTATGTTTATCAGTATACATTTCAGATAGGTGTTCATTTTCAATTTTACCCATTACACTGTGATGTTGATATATCACTTGCAGTCTAAATTTAAAATCCAGCAATCTTGTAGTCAGCACAGGTTGTTTGTTGCCAAAATACCGTGTTTCATACGAAAACATCAGTTACGTGTTTTTTTTGACTTTTTGCGCACCCAGCCTTGTTCATTGAAGCAGCATTTAGTAAGTCATTAAGAAACAGCAATCTATATTCCAAAAAGGTGAATTGAAAGGTGCAATAAAATATCGTTTATTATACCAAAACATAACAAGGTAAGTGATTTTTTGACTTTTGCACCACACAGCTTTGTTCATTGACGCAGCATCCTACGTAAATCTTAATACAGCAATTCTATATTCACCTCAGGTGACTTGAAAGGTGCATAAAATTACCGTTTATTATACCAAAACATAACAGGTTTAGTGTTTTTTGACTTGTGCACAACCAGCATGGTCAATTGACGCTGCATCTAACGTAAATCTTAAAAACAGCTATTCTATATTCACACAGGTGAATTGAAAGTGCAAAAAATACCGTTTATTATATCTAAACATAACTCAGTTACGTGTTTTTTGACTTTTGCACAACCAGCACTTGTTCATTGACGCCCCAGCTTCTACGTAAATCCTTAAAACAGCAATTCTATATTCACCACCAGGGAATTGAAAGGTGCAAAAAAAATATCGTTTATTATACCAAAAAAACATCAAAACATGTTAAGTGTTTTTTACGTTTGCGCACCCAGCATTTGTTCATTGACGCTGCATCTACGTAAATCTTAAACAGCAATTCTATATTCACCACAGTGTGAAATTGAAAGGTGCAAAAATTACGTTTATTTTACCAAAAAAAAACATAACAGTTCAGTGTTTTTTGACTTTTGCACACACTAGCAATGTTAATTGAAGCCTAAGCATCTACGTAAATCTTAAAACTGCAATTCTTATATTACCACAGGTGAATTGAAAGGTGCAAAAAATAACCGTTTATTATACCAATAATCATAAACAATACTGTTATTTTGGATCTTTTGCAAGTCCAGATTTGTTGATAGGGACACCTTGCAGTTATAAATTTGAATACAGCAATTTTGTTTTGAATTAGTGGGGATTTGAGAATAGCTGATGATTTGCCGTCTTTTAATAAGAGACTTTCCAAAACTATTCCATACCTTCTCAAATTTTTTTTATTTCTGAACATGGAGCGAAATGCAGGTGGTAAGCGAGCAAAGAGGGGGGTAGCACATGGGATGGTAGGGGTACGAGGGGAAGGTGCTCCTTCCAGTGCTGGCGACAACACGCATGCCAGCGGATCGTCAGTTGCAGGCCGTCAGGCCTGTCATCGCTGGGTCAGGGCCCTGGGGAATCTAAGTAACGAACATCGTCCCAATCTGTCCTTCAGTGGTTAATGCAACCTGCATCTAGCAGTCTTACCTCCTCGTCCTCGCAGTCAGGCCCACAAATGTCGTCATCAGCATCATCAGCATCCGTCCAACATGAAGCAGCCCAAATTTTCAACTCGTGTACCCACCACTGTGGATAATCCATTGTCTGAAGACCTCTTTGATGACAAAATGCGGTTGGGGTCAAAAGGCATGTTAAAAGATCAAGAGGATGATTTAGTCTGCTCTGACGCCCAGTTACTGATGCCATCAGAGGAGGTGAAGGAAGCCGGTCAATCGGCAAAAATCCCGGGCGGTCGGCAACGCCTTGCAGTGCCCCTTGCTTTTTAGCCCGCAGCTTCTGGATGCAGAAAGTCAGGACGACCAAGTCACCTGTGTTGATGATGTTTATGATGACGACATTGGGGGATCCATCCCGGTTTTCGCAGAATTTGCTTGCGAGCGGCTTCATTTAGTGGACGAGGAGGAAGACGATGGGTAGTGTCAAACGGGTCCCGCCACAAAAAGGGGGGGGGGAGGGCGGTCGCAGAAGTCCGCTGATATGATTCCGCCAGCCGGACGGTCAGCGCAAACCCCCGCTCCTCGCTTATCGCCGTCAAAAGGTCCAGGACCTCTCAAGCCTGGGGCCCTTTTTTGAGCAAGCCTCTGATTCACCAGCGATGTCATATGCCGCCTTTGCCGTAAAAGCATAAGTAGAGGCAAGAACCTTAAGTGGTTAACCACACCCCAAAATGTCTAGTCAATGCAGCGAATGCATGAGTTGAAAATGGAGGGAACACTTGGGCCAAAAAAGGCCTGACCGACGCCGGGCCTCCACCCACTGTCTCACCCTCTGGCGCCGCCTCCTCCTCCGCCGCCACCCCCAAGCGGTCCTCCGCTGCCCATGTCTCTCAGAGTCATGATCAGGGATCAGCCTCCGCTTCAGCCTCCACCGTGAGGCGATTACCAGCAGCACCACCAGAGACCCATCATACCCCTTCTCCTTCCGCCAGTTTGACGACCTGCAGCCCTACAGCAGCCAGTCTAGCAGCCAGCCTTCTGTATTCAGGTTTGGGAGCAGACAGTAACACTTTAACTCAAATCCACCCAAAGCAAAGCTGAATGTCGGGCATTCCTGGCTTTTGGCCTTGGAAATGTTGACTTTCGTTGGTGGACACAGAGGGGGGTTCCGCCACTCATGGCCCTCACCTGCCCCCAATACCAGATGCCGAGCAGGCATTTCTTTACCAGAAAAGCCGCCCCCTCCCCTGGCCACCCAGTGTCATCAAAAATTTCAAGCTTTGTTGTCTGCATCTGTGTGGGAAAAGTCCATTCACCCGACACATGGACTAGTAAGCCGGCCAAGGCCGCATATCTCTGTGACAGTCACTGGGTGAGTGGGTGGATGTTTGGGGGTGACGGTGGCTCTCAGGCTCGGCGCACGCTCTTCAAAAACCGCGGGATGGTGCAGGGCTTTTCCCCAAGGTCCTTGGTGGCATCAATGCCAGGCCCCAGGCCGTGTTAAAATATTAATCTGCCTTGGGGGACCGTCCACACACAGGTCAGGAGTTTGGGGGCTCTAAGCAACAGGACGAGGTGGTGGGTGACAAAACCTTGTGCCAGGCAGGTGGTGTGCTTAACGGGCGAAATTGCTGGCCCCTTAAGATCGGTGGGGGGACAACCCCTTGCCTGGCCATGTCATGAACCTTGTCGCCCAGAAATTTCTAAAGAGCTCCCCGGGTTGGCTGTTTTTTTGCTAAAGAAAGGCTCAGGGTTGAGTTCGCCTTCCCCCTTTTCACCCCCTGCTTGCCCCCACCTGGTGGTTGCGGGTCAGCTGGCCTCCCGTCAACCGTCCCATTGTTGAATGGCAACACGCGGGAAAATTACCCTCACTGCTCCAGCGTTTTGGGGCAGCGCGCAATCCCTTTAGCAGTAAAAAGTGCCATGGCCGAAAAGCAGGGTCGGCCCTGGGGGTGTTTTGAACCACCCGAGAGTGGAGGCGGTAAAAGAGCTCTGCACCCCCTTTGCCGTTTTGAAGAAGCCACCAAAATGGTCAGTGCGGACTGCCTTGTCGCATGAGCATTGTGGTGTCTTATTTCTGGAACGACGTGGACCCTTGAAACAACAGGTCCCGCCAGGCGGAGGGGAGGGACGGACCAGTGCGGACACGGACCCTTTTCCCTTCCTCAAATCCACAAGGCCCGACAGTTTCACAATTTCATCGGTTTTATTACCCCAGTGGTTTGGGGCCCAGAGCTAGTGCAGGTGGCGCATCAGCTTCAGGGTGCATCATCTCAGGAAAGTCAGGGCGGGTGTTGAAGCTGTGCCGGAGGCGCGGAGGGGGGAGGAGGAGGAGGTTTCCTGACCGAGTTCCCGCGCCCCTCCCTTTGGAAAGGGGTTTGGGCGCGTTTTTGAGGCGGAGGGGGAAAGATGGGAAGATCAGTTTGTAGTCCCCCTCGCCCCAGAGGTTTGGGGAAAAATCAAGGCC
Organism: Phyllomedusa bahiana; assembly: GCA_025379985.1. Lineage (NCBI taxonomy): Eukaryota > Metazoa > Chordata > Amphibia > Anura > Hylidae > Phyllomedusa > Phyllomedusa bahiana. Next base: position 29,354 of record JAODAL010031771.1, read on the forward strand.
CATCTCTACATGGTGCTTGGTTTCCATTTCCTCCAAATGATCCTCTTTAAAGGCCCATCAAAATGAACAACAGTTATGGTGGCCCCCTCCTGGATCCCCGGACAAAACAAAAATAAAACCATTTCCTTCCCCCCCACCCAAATAGGAGTAAAATGCAGGAAATGGAACCTTGCGATTGATCAATGGAGAACTTGGTCTGCTTCACGTTCCCCAAATGCACGGGGGAAAACATCGCGACGTGACAGCAGTAGAGTCCCAAGTGGGTACGGCAGCAGCAGGCAGTGGCGGGGAAGCCCTAAGGGTGACCTCTGGCAATCTTTGTTTACCACCTCCCCAACCATGCAATGCAGGGCACACATCCAACACCAGAGATAGTTAAAGATCATGGTGCACGACTATCTGGTCTCAACACCGATGTTTTTGCATGTTTTCCCGGAAACCCAATAGACTTTGGGTATCAAAAAGGGCAAATGGCCCGAGCGATTTAAACCCATAGAGGTGTTGCCCTGCCCCAGCAGCAGTGTCATATTGAGGGCCTTCAGCACAGCTGGAGGAGTCATTACAGACAAACGCACCCGGCTTTCCACAGAAAATGTGGATCGTTTGCTTTTCAAGATGAATCAGGATGGATTCTGATGAGTTGGGGCCCCCAAATTTGCCGAGGTCACGATTTTTTTGCCGGTCTATTCCTTTTTTTCAAACAGAAAATGGTCCTCTTGAAAACTTTTTTTTAAAATGTCATTTTTATGAATTTTTATTCTTTTTTCCCCCAACAGTTCATTTTGCTGGTTTTGTGTGGGAGCTGTAAAAGAAGAAAGGTTTCATGACAAACCGTATTCCTTTTCTCATTTTATCTTAAGAATTTTCCATTGTCAATAGTTTTGAGGCATGTTGCTGTGAGATACAGCTTAATTTGGTCCTTTGGAAAAGAAATGTGGGCTTTTAAGTGGCATTTCTCCCTCACAATTTTTAATAGTGGGTAGAAGTATATTTTTTAATTTTTTGGGGTCATGTGCTGTGGTACAGCAATAACATGGTCTTTTGGAACAGAAAGTGGCTTCTAAGGGATTTTCCCCCCAATTTTTTAAAAGTGGCTGGAATTTTTTATAATTTTTTGGTATGCTGCTTTGAAAAAACGCAAAATACTACAGGTCTATTATAAAAAAAAGTTGTTTTAAAGACATTTGTTTTCCAAATTTACCCAAAAAGGGGCAAGGGGATGCTTTGAATTTTTGGGGCATTTTGCTTTGAAATGAACAATACTCAGGTCCCATTCGAAAAAATGTTGTTTCTAATAGAATTTGTTTTCACAATTGTAAAAAAGGGGTCATGGGGATGCTTTGAATTTTTGGGGGCATTTTGTGTGAAAAGCAGCTTTATAGAGGTCCCATTCTAAAAAATGTTGTTTTAAAAGAAAATTTGTTTTCACAATTGTCCCAAAGTGGCTCAAAGGGTCATGCTTTAATTTTTGGGGGCATTTTGCTGTGAATGCAGCTATATCAGGTTTTCTAAAAAAAAGTTGTTTTTTAACAGACATTTGTTCTTCACAATTGTCCAAAGTGGCTAAGGGGCTGCTTTGAATTTTTGGGGGGATTTTGCTGTGATGAGCTTACTGAGGTCCTATTCTAAAAAAAGTTGTTTCTAACGACATTTGTTCTTCACAATTATCAAGAGTGGCTAAGGGGGATGGTGCTGTCGAAAAAGGAATGGTAGGACCTGTTAAGGAACATATTGCAAAATGACTTGTTTTTGCAAAATATTTAACATAGCTATCAATCCCTGTATTGGACAACCCTTTAATACAATGAAAAAAAGAAAACAAAGACATGGTGGGATTTCCCTCCTATTTTAAAATGTGTTTTTTTAGAATTAAAGTAAAAAAATTGCGTCCAAAAGCTGTTAAAAAAAATTTCCTCTGAATTGTAAAGGGAGGTAAGGGGAAAAATTGCCCCGTGTAGGTTTTCAGAGGGCATGGAGTATGGAGCACGGACAGGAACAAAGTACAGAGACCATTTCCTCCAGCACGTTAGTAAAAATGGAAAAAGAATGCCAAGATAAAGGGCCCTGGGTTTAAAGGACGTTAACCACCAGTATTTTCCAAGTGAAGCTAATTGGTCCACCTTTCGGGGGGGACAAAACGTACCCCCGGGATTGATGTGTATGAGGAAGCTGGGTTTCACACTTCGCTTTCCCCACTCTGTTTAGCCGAAAGTTTTCGTTGCTGCGTCTCAGGGATTTTTAAACCCGCGTGTTAATAGATGAGGACGCCAGCCGGGCTCTCACCGACCCTTGTAACTCCGGCCCTGGGTATGCTGTGCCCAGGACAGGGATAGTCAAGCCAGTGAAACTAAAAATGGTGGGTTTAAAGACTCCCTTTTTTCCCGGGCCCCCCTTTAAATGTGGGGGTCATGCAGGTTTGGGGCTCATGCTGTGGCCAGGACGGGAAAATTCAAAGTCCAGTTCAAGTAGATGTGGGTTTAAATCATACTACCTTTTGGGCACTTTTCAATTTGTGGGTTTATGGGTTTTAAGGGTCGGGTGGTAAAGACGGGTAGGGATGGTCTGTGACTTTTTTTCTGTGACTTTTATAACCCAAAATGTGTTGCTAAGATGTAGCACGTATCCTTTTTACTGTTGTGGATGTTAATTTCAGCTTCTCCAGCCTTTTTTGGGGTTTGAAAATTAATGAAGGTGTTTTTGCCCCTTCCCATAGATTTTTCATGGTCTTTCGTCAAATCGACCTAAAAAAACGAAAAACCTTTATGATAGGGGGCCGACTATCACTTTCGATCGTCTCTAACCAACCAACCCGCTAACACCATTTAAAATCGAAAGGGGAAAGCAGTCTTCCTCCCCCCAAGGGAAAAGGGGCCCAAAAGACCTCCAGGGGGAAATTTGGGTTTCAGGGGACCGGCACAAAGGGGCCCCCCTCACGTTTAAATTCAGTTTAAAAGGAGTGCCTATGCGAAATAGAGGGTCACCAAAAGGTCCTTGTACCAAAGGAAGATGAGAAACGAGGGAGGGAAAAGGGTCCAGTTTCCAGGGGAAAACCCCCACCAAAGGGAAAACACAGTTTTCGCCGCCAGCTGCACCCACACCCCCCTCTTCTGACCGGGGCCCCAAAGCCAAAAAAACTGCATGGGCTGGGGCCCCGGGTTAATATAGCCTACAGCCCGAGAGCCCCTACCCCACCCGCATTTTTTTAGTCAACACACATATGCAATTCTGGGTTTAGGGGGTGGACCGCCAAACATGAAAAAACCCCCCTTGGGGGTTTTTTCCAAAATGGGGGAAGGGATGGGGGTCGGGATTTTTTGAAAAAAATAAAAAAAATTTTTTCGGAGGACCAAAATTTTAGTGCATTTATTCTCCCCAAACCATAAAATTTTTTTTTTTTAGCCCAAGGTTTTCAAAGACCCTTTTGATTGTCTGATTCAAAAAGAGGAATAAAATTATCTGCGAAAAATTTTTGGAAAGGCCCAAGCAGAAATACGTACAAAAAGGTAAAAAAATACCCCCCCGGGCCAAGCAAAGGGAAAATTTAAGCTTAAGAAGGCTTTGCCCGCAAAAATTGAGACCAACTTTGAGGCTTCGGGTTTTGGGAAGGGAATTGATTTTAAAAAGTTGGACCAACTTCCAAATTGCTTTTTAAACCCGCCATCAAAGTTTGGAAGGGGGAAAATTTTGGGGTTTTCAAATATATACCTTTGGTTTCCATCCGAAAAACGGGGAAAACATTTGTTTTTCCTGCCCCCAAGGGTAAATCCCCCCAATTTTGGGGGTTAGTTTTAAGGGCCCCCCCAATAAGTTCTCCATGCCCTTTTACAAAAAAAAGGGCGGAAGAGAGGGGGAAACCCCTCCGCGTTCCTTTAAAAAAGGGGGAAAGGGTTTTCAGAGAGGGATCCATTAATTTGAGGCTTTTTTTGTTTGGGGAAAAATAGAGAGGGCTTTTTTGGAGAGAAAAGGACAGGGCCCAAAACCCAATTTTACCCCAATTTTTGAGGGAAAGAAAAGGGCCCCACGATATCCTATCCAAACCCTTTCTCCGAAATAAACCCTAGGATCATAAAAGGGAAGTTTAAAGGGAAATTGGGGAATGGTGGTAAATGCCCATCGTTTTGTTCGGTTGTCCTGTGCCTCCCTGCCAGGAACAAAACCGACCTGGTAAGGGTTTTTACGGAAAAAACGAGCAAGGGGTTAAAACCGGTTCGCTTTTTTGTTTGGCAAAATTTTTGGGAATTCGTCTTTTAAAAAAACCCGTTTTGGGGCGTTTAACTGCTACAAGTTTTGCGGCCCTTTCCCCCGGTTTTGGGGAATAAAGGGCGACGTGTCCTAGTCCCCTGAGAGGGAAAAGGGTTCTCAGGGAGATGGTATTGAACCCCCAAACCCTGGGGGGGCCCCAATTTGGGGGTCCGCAAAAACTTTGAAAAAATTTGGGGTTTAAAGGGCCATCAGGGCCAGGATTTTTTACCACCCGGCAGGCCCCCCAATCCCATCTTAACTCCTGTAAGGAAAAAGGGGCCCCTCCAGGCGGGGAAAAATAAAGGGAGGAATTTTTGCTGAAAGAAAAATTGGGGGAAGGAAATTTCCTACATCGGCTTTTAGAAAAAGGGGGGGAAAGGATTTTTTAAAAATTTGGAGTAAAAGGCCTGAAAGGTTTTAGCAATATCGTATGCAGTGGGCATCGCATTGGCACCCGTCTTGATGGAAGATATGGGGGTTTTTGAAACAATGCGAGAGCGGAAACCCCTACCAGCATACGGCCACATTTTTTTCCCCCAAAATTCGTAAAATTTCCCCCGAAAACGCTGTATCATACTGACCCCAGCACCCTAAAGAATTTTTTTTGACCACTATTCGTGAAATCCTGCAGCTTCCCAGCCCCCTCAGAAAAAAGCGCTTTTTTTTATGAGCCACCTCCAGTTGGTGGCCCTTGGGAAAAGGGACTTGTTGAAGCCCCCCGCCCTAAAGTTTAAGCCGGGCCCCCATGCTTAAATTAAAAAAACCCCCCCTAACAAACACATTTTAACCCCTCCCACGGGAAACACCGGGGGAAGAGGAAAACTCCCATGTGATGCTCCTGAAATTAAAAGGGAAAAAGTTCGGCGGTCCCCTGCCGGCAGAGCGGTCTGCACTAAGGTTTCATTCAATTTCCAATTCCACCAGGCCGCTGAAAGGGGGAAGCTAAAGGGGAAGCAATAAATTGGCGCGTGGTCTGACCATAATTTTTTTTCCCGAAAAGACCCGAAGACCCCAAAGGGGATGAGAAAGGTGTTGGAAAACCAAAAAAAAACCCAAGCACTGTAGGCCCGGTGGGGGGGGGAGAAAAAAAAGAGTAGCCCTATCGGGGGGAGGGAAAGTTTTCCCCATGCATCCATAGCTGCAACTGGAGAATCGCTTTCTTCACTCTTTTGATGGGGGAATACGACAGGTCGCCCTTCCCCCGGGGAATTTTCTAGTTTTAATCAAAGGTAAAGTTAAGCCCCCACAGAGCACTACAGCCCCCTTAACCCAATGGAATGGCTACAATGAGGCTTTCGAAAAGGGGGCCCGGGGCCCCCCTTTTTTTTTTGGGGCATAGCTTTTTTATTATGGTAAACAATAGCCCTTTACGGGGGGCCCAAAGGATAAAGGGTATTGGGCTTCTGGGCCCCGTGGGCAGGAGAAAAATTTGGGGGCCCCCACAAAGTTTGAAGGGCTTTTTCCCCGGGCCCTGGACTCCCTGGAATTTGGGAAAAGTGCCCGAATGAAAATTGCCCCAATTTTTGATAAAGGGTCACGCCTCCCTTAAAGTGTTTTTTCCGGGGAAAAAAACTTTATAATTTTTTTGGGCGATGGAAGTGATGAAACCCCTTTTTGTGCACGTTTCGGGCGTTTCAGACCTTATTTTTGAATAAAAGCGATTTGGGAGGTGCCATGATTTTTGTCAAAGAAACCCTAGCCAAGCAGCAAAGCGGGGCGGTGATTTTACCTAAAAACACGGGCCTAGGGGGGGAAAGGGGAAAAAGAGGGATGGGAAACAAAAAGGGGGGGACACAAAAAAACCAAAAAAATTACTAAAAAGAAAAGGGGAACCCTAAAAAGCGGGGCATAGGGCCCCTCAAGTCCCAAAAAAAAAATTTCCTGTAAGCCGGGTTTACCCAGCCAGGAGTTCCGGGGGGGGGGGGGGGGGGTTCTACGGGGGGAAAGTGGTTTTTACACAGGTATGGGGGATATGAGCCTCTGAAAACGAAATTTTTGGCTATACCCGGGCAACCTTTTTAAAAAAAAAAAAAAAAAAAATTCAACCCTTGTTTTTGGGGAAAAAACAAAAAATTAGCACTAAAGCTACCGGGGGAAAAAGACATTTTGCTATCATGGATTTAAATACTGTCCCAAACAAAAAAAGCCTAGGAAAAAGGATCGGGAAAAAGCAAGAGTTCCCATCGCAAAATCCCCCCAATCTCCCAGTAGCAGGTAAAGGGCCCATTGAGCCCCAGGGCTTGATGAGGCAAGAGGGCCCCTTTTTTCCCGGGTGGGGGGGCCTTTATTTTGCCGCCCTTTTGGAAAGGGGGCCCAAAATTTAGGAGAAGGGAAAATAAAAGGGTTGAAGGCCCTCTTCCTTTGGGGGTCGGGGTGGCGGAGATAGACGACAGTGGGGGGCCCATTTCGGGGAAAAGAAAGATCTTGGAGCTTCAAAAGCTTGCGGGCGCTGAAAGGAAAGTTTTTTGGGTGAGGGGATCGTGAGGGTTCGGTCCCCCCAAAGACAAATGGGCAGAGTGTTTTGGGTTTAACCCCCATTTAAAAGGGGAATATTCCGGGCCCTAGGGGAATCCAGTTGTTTTTTAAATGCCCGAATTTTTGGGGCCCAAATTTGGGCCGGGGAAAAGGTTTTGAAAAAAATCCTGAAGCATTGCATGGTTAAGGACTTTCTCCTTCTAGTTTTAATGTGGGATGTTTTCCTTCATATTGAAGAAATTTGGTTTCCGGCAGTCACTTTCCCGGGGGCCCTGGGTCACCCGGGGTTTTGGTGGTCCAATGCGCGATTTGGGCCCCATCGATCTCAATGTGTGCTGCCCGCCCCGGGCGTCCAAAAACAAGTTGTTGAAAATTTCTAAAAGGGTTTTTAAAGAGGTCAGGTTCTGGTTTTTTGGATTTGGAAGCCCCCTGATGCCAAGTTTTTCGCCTGCTTTTTATTTTCCCCAAACCCTTAAAATGTTGCTGTAGGGGAGAAGATTTGGGTGAGTGGGTGGGCAACCTCTTTTCGGAGGCTAGGGGGGGGCCCTGTCTGGGCCTGAGCTTGATCAAGGGCCCCCTTTTTTTTTTTTTGGGTTTTAAGGGGTTTTTTTAAATCTTTTCGGGAAAAAAACCCAAATTTTTTTCTTGCTTTTTTCCACCACCCTTTTTTCCCCTAGGGGGGAAAAGTCCCGCCCCTTGATGGGGGATTGTAGCATCAGTGTAAGTCCGCCAAAGTGGCCCGGTCCGTCCTCATCTGACGACGTTGCAGTCCCCGACTTAAAGGGGAAAGATGTTTTAGGTTTTTTTAAAAGGGGTTGGGGTTTTGGGGAAAAGGCAAAAAAAGAGGGAGGCTTTTCAAAATTAGCTTGCCCCTTGTGGGGCCAAAATGACGGGACATCAAAGAGTGCATAGGCCTGTCCCTAAGGTGAAGGGCCTGTTGCCCCTTTGGACTTTGCCTGACGCAGATTTGTAATGCCCTAGGGAGAGGTGGCCTGGTGAAAAGTTGGAGTTCCCTCCCCCGACGGGGAGGGGACCATTGGGGGCGATTTACCCGGAGGGGCAGAAGCGAAACGGAAAAGGGGAAACCCAGTTAAAGGGCAAATTAAAATAGTTGGGGGGATGAGGTAATGGGTTTCCTTTTTCAGGGCGCATCTTTTGGCGATGTAATATTTAATTCCCTTTTTGGGGCCCCCTAGACCCGGGGGCCCGGCCTCTATCAGAGATTTTTCCCCCCCCAAGCAGGAAGACCCCCCGGGGTTTTAAAGCCCTCCCGAGATTTAGCCCCCCCGGTCAACAATGTAAATCCATGTTATTTAAAGGGGGAGCAACATCATTTATAAGGGTTATATTGGATGTGTCCCTCGCACCCCTTAGCCGGCAAGCAGGGATACTGGGGAGGGCAAAGGATCGCGGCGCCACCGGCCCCTTTTTCTGTAAAAATCATTTTTCCCCGCGTCGGCAAGGGTGTTGGGGTCTGTTTGGGAGCCGCGGTTTAACCCCCCGGAGGATATCCCTGCTGGAGCCGAGGTCCCGGTCCCAAAATTGGGGGGCGCCCCCGTGTCGTTGCGGTTCCGGGGGCGGGCCGGGGGTTTCGGCCCGGGGGCGGGGCCCCGGTTTTTTTCGGCGGAGAGCCTTTTCAGGATGGTTTTTTCCGGGGCCCGGGGGTCCCGGGGGGCCCCGGGGCCCGTTGCTGGAAAAAGCCGCTTTTCCCGAATAGGGAAAAAGCAAACTGGTTTGGTATTTTTGGCGTTTCCCCTTTTCCCCCCGTCAGCCCGGGAAATTATGAACCACCCCTGGGGGGGGGGACGGGGCCCTCTTGGGTCTTTCCCCCGTTCGCTGCATCGGGAGACGAAACGGGGCCCTGGGGGGGAGAAAAACAAACTTTATCTTCTCCTGAGCTGTCCCAGGTCCCCTGCTCTGATTAGCTTTTAATTTTTTCGCCGTTTTTTTCCCATTTTAAGAGGGTTTTTAAAAAAGCCGGGAAAGGTGTTGAGGAAGAGGGGCTCCCCGGAACACTTCCCCACACCCCATTTGCTAGCCCAAAGCCCCTACAGATTTTTTTATGCTTTTTTTTAAAAAAAGGGGACTTTAACATTTTTTTTCAGTATCACTGCATTCCCATGACATTTTAATTTTTTTTTGATGATGTTTATTATGTAGGATAAAAAAAACGGTTCCCGTTTTTTGGGTTCATTACAAATGGGGAAAATTGGGCCTTTTGGGGCCCCATTTATCAATAAATTTCTCGGAACCCGAAAATTTTTTAGTCCTTTAGGTTAGTTGGGAGCAAATTCATTAATATGTATGAAGGGATTTGCACGACATTTTTAAACAAGTGGCACATTGTAAGTGCCATGGTCACAGAGGGACAGCAAATCCCAAGGGGCTGGGATGAATTAAGGGATGATACAAAATTCAAAAAGAAATTTCCAAACTTAAATTTTTTTAGGGTTAAAAAATTGATATTTATTGAGGATAGAGGGGAAAAAACCCTTTCCCTAGTGGGGGTTGCAAAGACTAAGGGGCCATCATGCAAAACGGGGCCCGAAAAAAGCATAAGATTTATCCTGCTATGTAAGGTCTTATCCTCTAGGCCTCTATTATAAATATAAACTTTTAACCTGAGGAATACACTGGACATCTATTTGAATGCTATTTCATTCCCGCTGCAATTCCAGTGGTTCGTGCAATTCCATGGAAGGGTGTGCTGGCTATAACCTGTGTTCTTTGGTGGGATTAGTACGATAGTTTTGCAACACAACCTGTCGAGCAACATTCAGAAATGTGTCTAATCTTCCGAAAGTGGCGCAACACCACCCCTAAGAACTGGACCAGTCAAAAGTTTCGTGGATGTTGGATAGTGCAACACTTTTTGGCGCAAATTTTTTTATACATATGTTGGTTATAGCCAACAACATTTTTTTGGGACATCATGCTAGAAATCTGGTACGTCTGGCCCTATGTGTTTATGTTTAAATTTTTATTTTGATCAAAAAAAGTGTTTTGAAAAGGAAAAACATCCTTTACCATTTTGTGTGTTAAAAAAAAAAAAGTTGACAGTAAATTGTTAGATTTAAATTTCCTACAGATTGACATACAAATAGTGTAATTTACCAAAGAAATTTTATAGAATTTTACCAAAGAAATTTTATAGAATTACAGTTGCCATTTGTTTTCTTTTAACATATAGAAAAATGATCCTATATATTGCCCATGGTGACAATGTGCAAAAAGGTCTAAATTCACATGTGAAATCAGTTCATTATAATTTAATAAGACACAGCAAAAGTATTAAGAGAGATCTAAGTGCGAACATTAAAATGATGCAATTTGATTGAGCAATGGGATAAAATCCAAGTCTTTTTCTCACGAATGAGGAGCTAAAAAAACAGCTGTTTTTCTAACTTCTCCTTCCTGCATAAATGTAAATGGTATAATAACAAATTTGGATGCTGAAGTCATGATGTCTAGATTGTTTTCTTGAGGTTTGTGAGCTGGTTTGGCGTGTTAGTGTCCAGTGCTTGGGTATATATCCAACTTCTGAGCTAAATCCACAGCCAGGTCAAGAATTGGGAACTCTTCCTCTTCACAAATAGCAGCTTGCTGAAAATTCTCAAACACAAAACAGCAGCACACAGCAGGCATTAAAATCCAGGCAAACACTGAACTTACAATGCACTACTGCTATCCTTTATACAAGCATAAAATAAAGGTTTTTAGTGTGAATTTTGATCAAATTCTGTATGCCCACTAACCTTGTCAGAGTAACCTCTTCAGGTGGAGCCAAGTCCCAGTCCAGACCAGATAGATTTAGTAGTATTTTTTTTTTTTTAAACCTAACACGGCAATACACTTTGCTCCAATTAATCCCGAGCTGTCTGGTTTTTCTTTGGGTTTTTCATAAAACTGTTTTTTCACTAAGCTCCCTAATAAACCTCTAGGCCTTTTCCACAACAGCTGTAGTTATACTGATAATAAATTACATACAGAAGTACTCTATTTATTAATAAAGAGACTTTTAAAGACTATTGGTCCCACTGTTTTTTTTATATCAATAAAATGCATTTAAGTTTGTGACTGTAATGTTTAAAAGTGAGGAAACGTTCAAGAGTATAACTACTTTGTCAACCCACTGTAATGCACCACTCTACTTACGCAGTTAAATGGCAATTAGAGTCATTATGAGCCCAATTGTCATTAGACAGCTGAGTATTTGCCTCATCTAACATGGGGCCCTGTTCTGGCTCACTTCTACATCGTAAGCGTGTAGGATTGAAATAAGACTCTAGGGCCCCGTAAACATGTATTGTTCCACTAAAAATTTAATTAAAAAACTGTATTTGACAAAAATTTTTTTTTGTAATTTTAAGTTTGATTATATACTATCAAATTCTATTAGTATGTATCCTCCAACAAAAATTCTGAATATTGGATTCATCATCCCCAAATTTGTTAAAATCATCTAATTTAATATTAAATTATTATGAGAGCCACAGGTTTCCGTTTTCCAGATTATATCTGGGTAGTTGAGGTCACCCATAATAACAACCTCATTATGATTAACTGCCTCACATTTGTTTGAGGATTACTTCTTTCACGGTTTCGCTATTTTTGGGGCCTTAGTAACCCCCTAGAAAGAATTTTATTATTTTTTTATTACCCCCATGAAATCTCCCCAAAAACACCCCCAAGCCATTTCCTTTTTTTATATCCCGCATAAAGGTTTCAACAGGTTTTTTATGTAAAACATACCCCTCCTCCTTCCCGTTTTTTAAAAAAACCTAAAAAACCAAAACCCTGTAAGTTAACCGCCCAGTCATAGGTCTCCCGCCAAAATAAATTATTTCCCATTTCCATATTTTTCTATAACAACAAGAAAATTCAATTTTTTATTTTTTTGGTGAGACGCTGGCTTAAATTCACATGCAATTTTTAGAGATTTTTTTGGTTTTTCATTCTTTACCCTGTACTTATTGACTTTTTCACACCCCCCCTTCACCCCCCCGATTTATTACAAAATTCCCACTCTCATCTTCACTATCTGCACGTCAAGTGTGTTGCCCCCACCTCCGACCCCTTTTTTTAAAAATTTCTTAAACTTTCGGCCATTATACCCCAAAAGGTATTGCAAAAGTCCACTGTTAAAGAGAACTTTTTCAAACCCTTTTTTTTTTTCACGGGAAAACCCCTTTTAACCCTTTTAAACAACCCCCGACACGGCAGTGCAGTTGTCTGCGCAGCGACACCAAACGAGGCGTTTTGCAGCTCCCAGTGCTGCAGCTGTGCTAGGAATAGAGCTGAAGTTGACAGCTCTGTTCCTAGAATTTTTTGTAACTCTGAAATGAGGAAAGGAGGGGGTTTTGGGGCTACGCCACAATTTCCTGCACCTGTTTTTGCTTTCCCAAGTCATAGGGGGTTTGGTTTTTCCCCTTACTGGGTCAGTTTTAGTCCACCTTGGCTGTAAGGGCCTTTGCTGTTTTTTTAGTAAAAAAATTTCCCCTTTTTTTTGTGATTTTTCTTTAAATAATTAGTGTAGGGACTCGCAAGAAATGAGGATCCTTGACAATCTTGTGACTTTCGCATAGGCCACTGATTAACAATAAACATATTTTTTAAAGTTTCAGTATGTCTTTTTTCCCAAAAAATCTGGGGGGTGAGGGCTTATTTTTTTGATGGACACCAAAAATGCGGGCAACCGCCCAACAAATAGATGGCGTAATAGCTGTAACACATGGTGCACCACACATTCTCATTAATGGCAACCCTTTTGTATCGCGTTTTCTAAAATGCAATTTAAATACCAGCAAACCACCCCCTCATAAATAGAAGGGATGTGAGTGGTTGTCTTAATGGGAATTTTTCAATTTTTTCAATTTTCCCCCTGTATTTTAAATGTGGTTTTTCGCATACGGTGGAACAGTAACAATTTTAAAGACAGTTTTTTACAACTACTTTCCCCCCGTGGAGGGGGGTTTGAGCTACTGCCAAAATACTGCACCGTTTTATCTTTCCCCCGTAGCCTGGGCTTGTGTCGCCTCCCACTGGGGTCCAGCCATAAGCTTAAGTATGGCCTTGCTTTTGTTTCTAAGAGAAAAATGTCCCATTTTTCTGTGATTTTTCTGAAAAGTGCGGGAAACCTCAGATCTCCAGTGCTTAACTCTTTGATTGCTGCAGTCCATGACCGCAGCAATCAAAGGACATTCCTTTGCTCCATCGGGTGATCGGGACTCCCGGTGACCTGATGGAGACCAGGGAATCTCTGCACAGTCACCACTGGGGACCAGGGGTACCCCCGTCTGTCTGTATAACAGCTCAACAGGGGGAACGTAAAGACCCTGACTGCTGTTTGTCTCAGTATAACACAGAAGGTAATGTATTAGTATACATGGATTAATAAGTATAAAAATAGTGTTAAGTAGTCATCCCTTATTAGGATTAAAAAAAAGTTTCAAAAAGTGTAGAAAAGAAGAAATAAAATAAAAATAAATATTTAATAAAAAATTACTTTGCATATATTACACAAAAAAAAAAAAAACCTACACATATTGAGTATCTACATGACTCTAATAACCTGTTGAATTCATCTAGCAGGTTATTTAATGTGAAATGTGGTGCAACAAAATAATGAAAAATACCTCATACAAAAGTGTCACTTAACACAAAGAGGCAAAAACTACAAAATTTAGCTGGTCATTGAGTACTTTTCAGGTTTTCAGCTTTAGGGGTAATGGATTATGTGCGAAGGTGTCCACAGAAAATGACACACTAAAAGTATAGAGTTAGTTCAGAAACACATTAATATTGTACCGGTATATTTGCAAAACAAATCCAGACCTTAAATTTTATGCACATGGCTGCATTATAGCTTCTTTTTATCTTGAGTCATAGTGCAGCTCCTATAGAGGTATTTAGAGACTTTACTATACATTTGTATGCCTCTCATGTAGTACATACAGAAGCATGGCTTACTTAATCAGATGCTGTGTTTTAACTCTCGATCCAGTTTGGCAGAGGCTGTGGTCCTCCATACTAGTGACCCATATAGCCTGGGTGAACTGCCACAGTGACTCCAATACACAGCTCTGTTGTATGCATGATCCCATAGAATCTGAATTGGGGGAACTGATAAAAAAAGTCTCCAAGGATCTAAACTATGTTGACGATCTGTGGCATCAACAAAACTATAAAAACCATAGGAGGTAATGCCTGTAGTGCCAGTTTATTTTCTGTAACATATGATGCTACAGAATGTTTAGTATATCATTTGAGATGGTAAAAGTTGTGATGATGTGGTAACAACTGGATATGAATGTCCAAAGATAATGTATGCATAGGATAAATTATTTGTGAATGAGCACATAAAGCATACAGATCTATTTAGAAGCATTGAACATCTGATATGCCCGCTTTTACCAATCTTGAACAGACAGATAAATTATTCATATAGTAAAATAAATTACTATTAATAACAAATTCAGATGAATTACATTTAATATAAGATTCTGTTGTTATTAAACAGGTCTTTATTCCTATTCACAGGTGGCATGTAATTTAGCAAAGTGTATGATTAAAAATGATTTCTGGAAGACAATGAAACTGAGGGTGGAAAAACAAATCTGTACAATAATTGAGGAGTAAAATTCAATTACTAAATTAGAGTAATGTTCCATACCTGTAATTCAAATTATGCAAACATGGAATATTGCACATAAGGTGAAAAATAAGAAAGGGATGAATTAATATAGGACAACATAACAGTATGAAAAGGAGCCAAAACCTTACCGAATGTGTGAGAAAATAGAGATTACCTTAATATTTTCACCTTATTTCACATTTAGTTTCAGCAGATTAGATCTCGCCTAGTGTGACAGTGACACTGTCTATTGAATCTTTGTGGGGCAGCTGAGTTGTATCATCCTATAGACCAATAGATTGCATTCCCATTGTATTTCACCAATTAACATATTGGGCGACATGTATGAATCTCGCCACATCGGAGCGCACGTTTTCGACAGTTTTCCGGCGAAATTTGCACCTCATGTATGTCGGCGCCGAGGTGCGCTCATACATGCGGGTGTAAAGTCCGCCGCGCCTCGTCAGTGTGTGGGGCGCAGTGCGGGACTTAGGCGCTCGCTCTCCCATTGGTCCAAATAACCGCGCCTCTTTTAACTTAGCCAGTCACAAACATAGCTCGCTCTGCATTTCTTTTCCCCATAGAACTCTATGAGAAGGTAACTCAGCCGCTGATTGGCTAAGCTGGACGAGCCCCTCTTCCCCCCAACCAATCACAGTACTAGAATATTTCCCATAGACAGTAATAACTTTTAGGGCGCCCTTCTATCGCGCCCTTCTTTCTCCATTCGATATAGACACACTACATATGATTGGTGGATTCATATCTGCCACCTGGGCTCAACCAATCAGCTCTTTTCTGCCTTTTTTACTGTATTTTGAACTGTCCGCCTTTTCATGTGATTGGTCAATAGTTCTCCATGGGTTAGAATGGGTCCCTGTCGCTCCTATTCTGATTGGCTGTTTTTTGCCAACCAATGAGAAGAGTTTAAAAGGGGTTTTAAATTACTGTATTTCCCCGGAAATTCTCTATATTGCAATTCCAGATGTTGCGCCGGTCTCGGTGACAAACGCATTGTTAGGGATTTGATTGATTTATGTTTATAGAAGGTTTCAGCTCTTTTACAGATAATATTTTACACCTAATCAAAATGATTTTTTTAATCATACTCCATGCCGCACGGCGCTGAGAGCCGAGATTTCATTGCCCCGATCTCTCCATTGACTACAATGGGAGAAAGTAGCTCGTGCTCTGATTGGCCGGGAAAGCCAAGCCCCCGCTACTTCAACCAATCAGCTCTTTTCTGCATTTTGAACTGTCCCGCCTTTGATTTTGACTGGTCAATAGTTCTCCATAGGTTCTAATGGGTCACTGTCGCTCCTATTCTGATTGACTGGTTTATGCCGACCAATGAGAATAGCTTACAGAATTTGAATTACTGTATTTCCAGGCAATTTCCAAGATCCTAATTCCTTATGTAGCGCCGTTCTAGATTTTTGGAAAGTAATTTTTTTTTTTGGAAGGTTTGAGCTCTTTTTCTGAGAATGTTTTACACCTAATAAAGGTGTTTGTTTTTTTATTCATACTCCATGCCGCACGGCGCTGAGAGCCGAGATTTCAGTTGCGATCTTCTATATGTTTCCTCTCATGTTCCGTTCTCGCTTCACTTCGCCTCCGCCGGAGCATTTAGACCAGAATCAACTAGGTCTGCCTGTCGGAGCCGGCGAGCGCTGCAATGCGCCGCACTTTGCCGAGCCGCGATCGGACATGCCTCGGAGTTTTCGAGTGCGCCGCGTCCAGCCCCGGAACGCCTACACCGTGCCCATTACACGTCCCTTCATGTGAGGCACAGCCGAAAGTGGCGAACGCTGCGCCTAACATCGCATCCCTGCGTCCGACAGCGGATTCGAGCCGGTGAGGCGCAGGATACGCCAGAAAACAGGCGTAAATCCCGTTCATACATGTCGCCCATTGTTTTTCTTTGTGCCATAAAAGGTAATCTACAATCTGGATTTACAGAACTATAGTGAACAATTGTGATGAACATGATGTGTAGAAAAGACCCATATAATCCTCATTTAAAATTTTAAGAGGTTGTACCTCCTTAAAGGGAACCTCTCTGGAGTTTTATGCTATTGTATATAAGAGCAGGATGTGATAGAGGGAGAGAAGCTGAGCTCTGTGATATATAACGTTATATGATAGAGGAGAGATGCTGAGCTCTGTTATATATAGAGTCAGGGCCGTTCCTAGGGGCAGGCGAGATGGGCAGTGGCCCGGGGCGCCGCCCACCAGGGGGGCGCTGCTCACCTCTCTCAGTCAGAATAAGGGGCCGGGAGATTTTTCACTCAGAACAGCCAAAAGCTGCACACTGACCATACAGCTGCTTCTACTATCAGTAAAGAGGATAATTGTTCTCGGTGCCTTAGTGCTCCTGCTCCATTGCACCCTCCTTTTCTCCCCCACAGTCCACCCCTCCCAGCTCTCTTGTGCTGTGTTCTGTGGAGCCGGACAGACTGCCTGTTCCTCCGGCCGCCCCCTACACGCTCCACTGGGGCCACCAGGCTGCTATACTGTAGAGCAGAGGTGAGAATAGTGTATTGTGACACCACAGTCAATTATGAAGCAAATTAAGTGATGGTGTCCTGACCCCTGCTGTGCTCGCTTCATCTCCATATGTGAGTGCAGTCGGCTCACTCTGGCAGTGTCTGTGGTCTCTGGCTGTTGGGGATGTCTTCACACAGCTATTGTTATATGTGTGGGCATTCTGCTGTATGGACAGTCTGAGATCTCTCACAGGAGCTGTCTGCTGCCCCTCACCCCCCAGCCAGTGCCACAGAAAATAAATTTTTTTAAATTTTTGGGTTTTATAGTGATTACTGTGTGTTTAGTGTCACTACAGTAGCGATCAGTAAATACAGTAAGGGCGGGGCTAGTACTGATCATCACTGCTGATTCATCAGTACCTGGACCCTTATTGAAAAGCTATTTATTGCTGGTATCAGCCATTTCATCCATACCGATGCAGTTTGTCTAATCTATAGCAAAAAAGTTTCACCAGCTCCACCCACATGTACATGCATGGGGAAATCTATCCCAAGCAACAAAGGTACCGTAATGATGAACAGAAAAATGTAGATCCCGCAAATAAAGAATATTCAAATATAAAATTGTAAAATTTATTTCCAAAACAGTTAAAAACAGACACATGAAAATCTGTGCAGCATCAAGCGTGGTGAGAGACACACTGAGAGGCGCATACGTGTTTCAGGCAAAGAATCAGCTCTTACTCAGTGTGTCTCTCACAGCCATCACCACGCAATGTGTCAAAGTGCGGTGCTACACGTTAATGGGGGCGGGGGGTGAACATTTCTCCTTTCGCCCTGAGTGCAATTTCACCTAGGAACGGCCCTGTATAGGGTGTAAGCGTTCACTCGTGTTTGCCCGCCATCTAGGCCCGGCCTGGGGGACACTCTCACTCTGGGATCGCCGTTTTGGTAATGGAACAGCAAGTTGACACAGGATTCTCTTTAAGTCTGGCCTCCGCCAGCTTTATTCTTCTATACAGTGAAAACATATACAGCATTCAAAATAAATCCTAGGCTGTCCAGCCACTAACTAAACGTACAGAGAGTCCCTCTCTAGCAGTGCTCTGGGTCTAATACCCAGCCCCACAAACATGTACTCACACTGTACAATATAGTCCTTGGGTCTGGCTTCTCTCAAGCCTAGGGGGAAAGCACCCAGGATATTCTCCTAGGCAGGGGCTGCACACATCCTCCACTGATTGTGAGCCACACTCCCCCTTGGTACACTGAAGTCCAGGCTATTTAACAGACCTCTAAGGTAGACAAGCAGCTGAGCAACTCTCCTAATTACCACCTGAGTAATTAACTCCTGGTTACCCTTGCCAGACTGCTGACCTTCCTCACTGACAGTCAGTAACTTGGTAACCCATACCTTGGAACTCAGCTGCTGCAGAACACTTAGTGGCGGAGAAATGCGATCTTCTAAGGTCACATGACCACAAGGGTTATATGATAGAGGAGAGAAGCTGAGCTCTGTTATATATAGGCGAGAAGCTGAGCTCTGTTATATATATATAGGTGAGAAGCTGAGCTCAGTTTTATATATATAGGCTTATATGATAGAGGAGAAAAACTTAGCTCTGTTATATATAAAGGCGAGAAGCTGAGCTCTGTTATATATATCTATAAGAATATTAGTAAGACCATTTTATGGAAATAGTTTTAATCTTTTTTAACTCTATTTATTGATTTACATAATCCAATTTATGCTGCTATTACTGTGGA
>JAODAL010031772.1:0-47956 GCA_025379985.1 Phyllomedusa bahiana
CCCCCCCACCCCCCTTCTGTCTTGGCCAACTCTGGGCCTACTATTTTTGCACCCCCAAATGCATTGTCCCCCTGTCGACCCCATGCTGGCTTTGCTTACCTTTACCCGGGGCTTGTTCACTCGTGGCCTACTAGTTTTTCCACCTCCCCGAAAGCATTGTGCAACTGTCTGCCCATGCTGCTCGCTGTTTTTTCCACCCTTGTATTGTGCCACTCTGTGGCCCCACTCCCGTTTTTGCACCCCAAAATTCCTTTTTGCCACTCCCGACCCCAGCTGCTTCTGTGGCTTTTCTCCGTGCCCTCCCCCCAAATTTTTCTTTTTTTCCCACTTCTGCCTATGCTCTGCCGCCGTACCTCCCCTCTCGTCCTTGTCCCCTCTTTGGCCTACTACTTTTTTTGCCCCCCGAAAGTCATTTTTGGGCCCCCTTTTGACCCTTCATTTCTCTGCCGCCTCACCTCCACTCTCTGTCATGTAACTCTGGGCCTCTCGTTTTTGCCACCTCCAAATGTCATTGTGCCACTTCGACCCCTGCTGCTTGGGACCTCCACTCCTGTCTTGTGCCACTCTTGGCCATCCTTTTTTGCCCCCTCCAAATGTCTTTTTGCCACTCGACCCACTCTCTGCCTTTTACCCCACCTCTGTCTTTCCCTCTTGGCCACTACTGTTTTCCCCTCCAGATTTTCATTTTGCAACTGTTTTACCTCATGCGCTGCTGTTTTTTTCTCCCCCCTGGTATTGTGCCACTCGGGCCTACTCCGTTTTTGCCACCTCCAGTGTCTTTGGTTTCCCTGCCCGCCCCCAGCTCTTTCGTGGTGGCCGTTTCCCTCCCACTTTGTCTTTTGCCCCCTCTCTGCCCATTCTTTTGCCGCCCCTCACCTCCACCTCTGTCATTGGGCCACCTTTGGCCTTTAAAATGTTTTGCCACCTCCAATGTATTGTCCCCTGCTACCTCATCTTGCCGCCGTTACCTCCACCCTGTCATTTGGGCACCTGTGGCCTACCGTTTTGCCACCCCCAGAATGTCTTTGCACTTCTGACCCACGTTGCCCCTGCCCTGTCACCCCCCTCTCTGTCATTGTGCCCCCCTGTGGCCCTCCGTTTTTTTTCCCTCCAAAATGTCATTGTCCACTGTCGACCTCATGCTGCTGCTGCGTACCCCCACCCCTTTTCATTTGCCCTCTTCCTACTCTGTTTTGCCCCCTCAGAATGTCATTGTGCAATGGGGCTGACTCATGCTGCTGCTGCTGTGACCCCCACTCTCTGTCATTATGCCACTCCTGTATGGCCTACTCCTGTTTTTGCCACCTCCAGAATGTCATGTGCCACATCTCTTGACCTCATCGCAGTGCTGCCAGGGGGCTGTCAACCTTCCACAGTCTCTGTCATTGTAGCACTCAGTGAGCCTACACCAGTTTTTTGCTACCACCAGAAATGTCATTGTGCCACTCTCTGACCTCATGCTTGTTTGCTGCGCGCCGGCGCGGCCTTCAACCTCCACTCTCTGTCATTGTGCACTCTGTGGCCCACTACTGTATTTTCCACCTCTCAGCAAGTCCTTTTGCCACTCTCTGACCTCTACTGTGTCAGGCCCGCCCCTGTCACCTCCCACACTCTGTCATTGTGGCCACTGCTGTGTGGGCCTACTAACTGATTTGCCAGCCCCACTGAATGTCATGTGTGCCAGACCTCTGACCTCATGCTGCGCTGCCGGGGTGACTCTCAGGCACTGTGTCATTGTTGGCCACTCGTGTGCCTCCTCCTGTGTTTTGCCACCTCCAGAATGCTCATTGGGCAACTTCCTCTGACCTCATGCTGCTGCCGGCTGTCATCGTCCACTTCTCTCTCAGTTGTGCCACTTCCTGTGGCCTACACGCGAGTTTTTGCCACCGTCCAGAATGTCATTGTGCCACCTCTTACCTCATGCTGTTGCTCCGGCCTCTTGTCACCGCATCACGTCACTGTCCTGAGGGCACTCTGTGGCCTACTCCAGTTTTTTTGCCACCGTCCAAAAATGTCCATTGTTCCACTGCCTGACCACAAGCTGCTTTGCCGTACCGTCAGTTCCACTCTCTGTCATTGTGCACTCTGTGGCTTACTACTGTTTGCCGCTCCAGAATGTCATTGTGCCAATGTCTGACCTCATGTTGCTGCTGCTGTTGATGCCGTCAACTCCACACTATGTCATTGTGCAACTCTTTGGCCTACTCCTGTTTTTGCCACCTCAAGTATGTCATTGTGCCACTGTCTGACCTCATGCTGCTGTGGCTGCCGCCGTCATCTCCACACTCTGTCCACTGATGTTGCCACCTGAGCCTTCAGCTTGTTTTTTTCCAGCTGTCGCTGCCATGACTTTCCCCCTTCAGTTTTTTGGTCAGTTTTGCCCTCTTAAGTGCCCAGGGAATTTTATAGTGAAGCGATTCTAAGAGCGGCGGCAGTCATGTGCGTGTCATACTAAAACACAACATTGTATGAAGACCAAACCAAGCTCCCTTCTGCATATTTAAGCATGGCAAAAATGTTCTACAGCACCCTGCAGGCTCTGTGCAGCCTGGAAATAGCTGTTTTTTAACGTGATTCGTCCCGAGGTAATTCGGACCGAAGTTATTTTTGTCGAGAATTTCGGCGAAGTGGGCGAACCGAATTTTTGAGAAATTCGCCCATCTCTAGTAATAACATTTAGAGCGCCCTTCTATCGCGTCCTTCTTGCTCCACTCAAAATAGACGCACTACATATGATTGGTTTTTCATTCATATCTGCCGCCTGGTCTCAACCAATCAGCTCTTTTCTGCCATTTTTACTGTATTTTGAACTGTCCCTCCTTTTCATTTGATTGGTCAATAATTCTCCATAGGTTATAATGGTTCACTGTCGCTCCTATTCTGATTGGCTGGTTTATGCCGACCAATGAGAAGAGCTTAAAGAATTTGAATTACTGTATTTCCCGGCAATTTTCTATATCCCAATTCTTGATGTAGCGCCGGTCTCGGCGACAAGCGCATTGTTAGGGATTTGATTGATTTATGTTTATAGAAGGTGTCAGCCCTTTTTCAGATAATATTTTACACCTAATAAAAATGATTTTTTAAATCCTACTCCATGCCGCACGGTGCTGAGAGCCGAGATTTCATTACCCCGATCTGGCCATAGAATACAATGGGACAAAGTAGCTCGCGCTCTGATTTGCCGAGATAGCCAAGCCCCCGCTAGCTCAACCAATCAGCTCTTTTCTGCATTTTTACTGTATTTTGAACTGTCCCACCTTTGAATTTGATTAGTCAGTACTTCTCCATAGGTTATAAAGGGTCCCTGTCACTCCTATTCAGATTGGCCAGGATTGCCAAGCCCACGCTAGCTCAACCAATCAGCTCTTTTCTGCATTTTTACTGTATTTTGAACTATCCCGCCTTTGAATTTGATTGTTCAATATTTCTCCCTAGTTTATAATGGGTCCCTGTCGCTCCTATTCTGATTGGCCATGATTGCCAAGCCCCCGCTAGCTCAACCAATCAGCTCTTTTCTGCATTTTTACTGTTTTTTGAACTGTCCCGCCTTTGCATTTGATTGGTCAATACTTCTCCATAGGTTTTAATTAGTCACTGTCGCTCCTATTCTGATTGGCTGGTTTCTGCCGACCAATGAGAAGCGCTTGCAGAATTTGAATTACTGTATTTCCCAGCAATTTCCAAGATCCTAATTCCTGATGTTGCGCCGTTTTATATTTTTGGAAAGTGATTTTTTTTTATGTTTTTTTTTTTTTTTGAAGGTTTGAGCTCTTTTTCTGATAATGTTTTACACCTAATAAAAGTGATTTTTTTCTTGGAATCATACTCCATGCTGCACGGAGCTGAGAGCTGAGATTTCTTTTGCAATCTTCTATATGTTTCCTCTCATGTTACGTTCTCGCTTCACTTCGCCTCCTCCGGCTCGTTTAGACCAACTTCAACTAGGTCTGCCTGTCGGAGCTGGCGAGCGCTGCAATGCGCCTCACTTTTCCGACCCGCAATCATACATGCCTCAGAGTATACAAATGAGCCACGTCCCGCCCCAGAACGCCCACACCACGCTCCTTATACGCCCCTTCATGTTAGGCGCAGCCGAAAGTGGCGAAGGCTGCGCCTAACATCGCATCCCTGCGTCCGACAGGGGATTCGGATCGGTGACCCGCAGTTTTCGCCAGAAAACAGGCGCAACTTCCGATCATACATGTCGCCTTAAATCTTTTAAAATGTGAACATCATCATCAAGGGGTTATTTAATGTAAAATTAGTTTAAGATTCTATTAATTTTAAATACATTTTATAGGACATATTTTTGATGTTTTGGGGATATTGTATCTTTTTATATTAATTTGATATGATAACCTTTTCATTAAATTTAAATAATGTCATTCTACATAGTTTTATAATTATCATAAATTACTTATTATTATTGTACTGGTGTAAGTTGAGAAATATTTTTTATCCTAACAGCAAATCTAGCTCCACTTCGACTCCTCAGGCTCAGACAGAACACATTAAAATAGGACTGCCTGTCTGAGCAGTAATGCGCCTAGTTTTGCCAAACCACATTCATATATGTGTCTAATATTACGAGTGTGGTGCTCAACGCCCCCAGAATGCCCCCACATGTTAGGCGCATCAAAAAGTATAGTCTTGTGAAAAATGCGCCTAACACATTCGTTTGGCGCATTGGACATCATAGCTGGCTCACTTTGGCGCATATTACGCCAGAAAAGGGTGGAAAAACCCGATCATAAATGTCTACCTGAGCTTCAAACAAGCTAAGAGATCTATGAGGATTAAAAACCTTCCTGATAACAATTTAGTCTGGAAAAGAAGGAGGCACTGGCATCTGGAACTAGCTCAGAATAAGATTTAAAAGAGCTGTTTGTGATTAGATCACCTAATATGTACATGTAATATCTACATTTGGGATCCTTTTTAATTCCTTATTTTACAGCATTCAACATATGGGCAAATTACATAATAATGTGTTTGATCAGATTTTTTCCAATGTGGTGATTCCAATTATCCCTTTTCTCATTATTTATTTTCCTATGTGGCAAATAGAACATATTTTAGATGTATTTTACTTATTTTAGTTAATATTTGGTCCCCTTAAATCAGGGGTTCTCAACCTGAGGTCTGCAGACTCCTGGTGTCCGCCACAGGTTGCCAGGGAGTCCTCAAAGAACTTCTGGTTTTTAGAGCTATTTGCGCGGAGGAGATGCAGGTTCTCCTCCGCTGTAATTTTCTGCTGTGGCACGCTATCCTGCCCTCTGGTCACCATGCAACGCCTTGAGTTGAGTGCCTGGAGTTGTGTGAGGGCAGAAGTGACGTTGATGTAAGCGCCCATTTCAGCGCGATTAGCTTCGGGTAGCTTGAGGCTTACATGCGGCTTGGGGTCATACTTAGTGTGTCAGGGCCAGGTATATTCCCTCTGTATAAATTATATTCTTATTCTTAATTATTGAATAAACCTCCTACTACAGAAAAAAAAAAAAAAAAGTTTGTCAAGCCCTAATAAAAATACTGTATATGAAGATTAAGGGCGACATGTATGAACTTTAAGCCAAAAAGAATGTATGAGCAGGTGCACTCCAAACTTTGGCACGATAAATCCCTTTGTAATACGCCAAAGACACTTTTTAATGTGCTCTGGGGGTGTGTCGCACCACATTCGTAGATTTAGACACACTTATGAATGTTTGACGCCAAATCTAGGCGCAGAACAGTAAGAACAGCCAGACCAAGTTAAAGCTGGTCTGCCTAAGCCTGAGTTGTCATAGTGGCACTACAATGCGCCTGTATGTATGAATTGCAGAATAATAGGTTCATATGTTCTGGCGCATTCTACACTACCTTAAAGTGATTTAGAACTGGCCTGAACTAGTGCCAGGATTCATACATGTCGCCCTAAGTGTGAAAATATACCCTATAGTGTATTTACAATTAATATAATCTAAAATTAATTTGAAATTAAATAATATAAATTAATGAAGCCAATACAGCATCTATCATAAACCCCGTTCCAATGAACTACTGTAGCATCCATTATCGAATTCTGCCATTCATTTGCATATGTTTTGCGCATTACTATTGTGGCAAACATACGCTAGACACCTCGAAACTTAGGCACCATTTATGACTGCACATTCACCACTTTCATAGACAGGTGCATTATACACTAAAAAAAAGACACGGAAAATGGTGTCAAGGTGGCAAGTTTTATACATGGGTGTCACGGGTGCCCCCCAGTCTAGTGGCGCCGCTGCCCTGCCTGTCCATGACCACGAACATTGACACCTGCCCTGACTATCCTGCCTTTCCCTGACTACGAGCCTGCCTTACGATTTTGTACCATGCTACACCTCGGCTGCCTCCGAAAGCAAGTCACGTCAGGGGTAGCAACCTGGTAGACTCCCGCCATAGCAAGTCCATCCTGCTTTGCGGCGGGCTCTGGTGAAAACCAGGACCTACTTAGAGTCAGCTCCCTGGCGTGGCTATTTCCATCGCTAGCGATGGTCCAGAGGATCCACTACCTCCTACCGTGACAGTAAGATCCGGCCATGGATCCCGCCAAGGTGTCTCTGCCCAGCTTTGCTGATCTTACCACCATCATGGTGCAGCAATTCCAGCAGATCGCTCAGCAGGCCCAGCAACTCAGTCACCTCTCCGCCATGATGCAACAGTGCCTGGCCACCCAGCAGCAATGACCCGCTCCCGTGGCTTCCGCTGCACTTTTGGCTTGCACACCGGCTGCTGGTCCAAAGCTTCGTCTGGCTATGCTGTCTAAGTTCGATGGGAACTCCAAGACTTGCAGAGGCTTCATCACCCAATGGTCCCTGCACATCGAGTTAATGGGGAACCAATTCCCTATGGAAAGGTCAAAGGTCGCATTTGTGGTCAGCCTTCTTTCCGGGAAAGCCCTGGCCTGGGCTACCCCTCTGTGGGACAGAGATGATCCGATCATGGTTACCATCGCCGCCTTCCTCACCGAGTTCCGCAGTGTGTTTGAGGAACCCGCCCGAGCCTCTACTGCTGAAATCGCCTTACTAAATCTGCATCAAGGTGACTCCTCGGTGGGCGATTACGCAGTACAGTTCTGCACCCTGGCCTCGGAACTGTTATGGAACGATGCGGCCTTATCCACCACCTTTAAGAAAGGCCTCTACAGCCAGATCAAGGATGCATTATCTACCCGTGATCCGCCTTCCTCCTTGAGTGACCTAATCTCTTTGGCCACTCGGATCGATATCCATTTTTCTGAATGGTGAGAAGAGCTACGCCAGGAACGTGAACCTGCCAGGGGTTGTCGGTTTCCCCGTCTAGCTCCTGTATTCCAGAGGCCGCCACAGTTGTCCTCCATGCCTGCTACTGAGGAACCCATGCAAGTGGACAGAGCTCACTTGACTCCACAGGAGCTGACCCGGCGGCGAGAAGAAAACCTATGCCTCTATTGTGCCAGCCCCGAACATTTCCACTGGGGCTGCCCCCTTCGTCCTCAGCGTTCGGGAAACGCACGCACCTAGGATACGTGGGAGAGGCGTCCCTAGGTGAGAGCAAGACCTTTCCTCATTTGACTATACCCGTTCTACTTAGCACTGGGCCGGGCACCCATTTTCAAGCATCAGCCTTCTTGGACTCTGGGTCAGCTGGAAATTTCTTGGACGCTACCCTGGTGTCTCAGCATAAGCTCCCTGTGGTCTGCCTGGAGAAACCTCTGGTCATCTCCTCTGTCAGTGGGGAGATTCTCAGCGATCCAGTCCGGTACCGCACTGAGCCTCTGTTCCTTCAAGTGGGGGCACTACATAAGGAGAGACTTACTTTCTATGTGCTACCTCGGTCTTCCTCGTCCATCCTTCTGGGGCTTCCATGGCTGTAGCGCCATGCTCCTGTGCTCAACTGGCAGACGGGTGAAGTTTTGCATTGGGGACCAGAAAGTAGGTCTCGCTGTTTGGTGGCACCTTGCCCAATGCTTACCGCTTCTCCAGTACCGTCTAAGCCTCTGGCGGGCCTTCCCGCTCCGTATCAAGAGTTTGCTGATGTCTTCTCCGAGAAACAAGCCGAGACCTTGCCTCCTCATTGCCCCTATGACTGCCTTATTGACCTTCTGCCCGGAACATCTCCTCCACGGGGCGGGGTTTACCTTCTGTCAGTGCCTGAGACC
This sequence comes from Phyllomedusa bahiana, assembly GCA_025379985.1. NCBI lineage: Eukaryota > Metazoa > Chordata > Amphibia > Anura > Hylidae > Phyllomedusa > Phyllomedusa bahiana. Next base: position 8,171 of record JAODAL010031772.1, read on the forward strand.
TTGGCTATGTCCACCTACATCAAGGAGAATCTCCAGATGGAATTTATTCGTAAGTCCCCCTCTCCGGCTGGAGCCGGGTTCTTTTTTGTTGCAAAGAAGGATGGATCTCTACGTCCGTGTATCGATTATCGGGGCCTCAATAAAATTACCGTAAAAAATCGCTACCCTTGCTTACGGAACTCTTTGACAGGTTTCGGCGGGCTAAGATATTCACCAAATCGGACTTGCGTGGGGCTTATCACCTCATCCGGATACGTGAAGGTGATGAATGGAAGACCGCCTTCAATACTCGTGATGGGCACTTCGAGTACCTTGTCATGCCCTTCGGGCTCAGCAATGCACCTGCCGTCTTTCAAGAATTCGTCAACGACATATTCCGGGATCTCTTGTACACATGCGTAGTCGTCTATCTGGATGACATTCTGGTATTCTCTGCTGACCTTGAGTCCCATCAAGTGCACGTATGACAGGTCCTCAAACGTCTAAGGGCCAGCCGCCTCTATGCCAAGATTGAAAAATGCCAGTTCCACCAGAAAAGTCTTCCTTTCCTTGGCTATGTCATTTTCAACAAGGGCCTGCAGATGGACCCCGCAAAGTTGTCCTACAGTGGCCACGACCTGTGGGTCTTTGAGCCATACAAAGGTTCCTAGGTTTCGCCAATTACTATAGGCAGTTCATACCACATTTTTCCTCGCTGGTGTCACCTATAGTGGCGGTACCCAAGAAAAATGCCAATCTGCAGCTCTGGCCACCGGCGGCAGAGGAGGCCTTTTCTAAGCTGAAGTCGGCCTTTGCCTCTGCACCCGTACTCTCCCGGCCCGATACGGAGAGACCTTTCTTTCTGGAGGTGGACGCGTCCTCGGTGGGGGCCGGGGCGGTCCTTCTGCAAAAAAAAACCAAAGGCAGGACCCTCACATGTGGATTTTTTTCCAAAACCTTTTTTGCCGCAGAGAGGAACTACTACATTGGCGATCGGGAACTACTGGCCATCAAGCTAGCCTTGGAGGAATGGCGCTAACTCTTGGAGGGAGCCCGTCATCCGGTCAACATCTACACCGATCATAAAAACCTTCTCTACTTCCAAACAGCCCAGCAGCTGAATCCACGTCAAGCGGACCCTCTACTTCTCCGGTTCAACTTTCTGATCCATTTCCGCCCCGCAGAGAAAAATGTCAAGGCCGACGCTCTCTCCTGTGCCTCTAATGTTAGTGGGGATGAACCCGCTCCACGCCACATTATCCCTCCGGAACGGCTTATCTCTGCTGGGCCCATAGACATACGACGAATTCCGCCCGGAAAGGCATACGTTCGTCCGGTATTGTGGAAGAGGATATTCTCATGGGATCACTGTTCTCGTATGGCTGGGCATCCAGGAGTGCAGAAGTCCTGCTCCCTCATCTCTCGATTCTATTGGTGGCCCGGCCTGGCACAGGATGCTCGGGATTTCGTGGAATCCTGCGTCTCCTGTGCCCGTAACAAGATGCCTCGTCTCAAGTCAGCTGGTCTACTTCAGCCACTGCCGATCCCCAGCTGTCCTTGGACTGATGTGGCTATGGACTTTGTCCCCGATCTCCCTCCTTCCTCTGGAAATACCGTTATCTGGGTGATTACGGATCAGTTCTCCAAAATGTCTCACTTTACCCCTCTGCCTGGCCTACCATCTGCTCCGCGTCTCGCCATCCTGTTTTTTCAACACGTCTTCCGGCTGCATGGGCTTTCCCGACACACCGTTTCGGGTCGGGGGGTCCAATTTATTTCTAGGTTCCGGCGCTCCATGTGTACGCAACTCCAAGTGAAATTGGACTTCTCTTCAGCCTACCATCCTCAGTCCAATGGACAGGTGGAGAGGGTTGACCAGACACTGGGCTGCTACCTGCATAACTTCGTCTCTGCGCGTCAGGACGATTGGTCTAATTTGTTACCCTGGGTAGAGTTTTCCTACAACTCTTTAGATTCGGAATCCGCTGGTGCCGCCCACTTCTTCATTGTCTATGGGCGACATCCCAGCCCGCCCCTCCCCCTCTCGGTGCCCTCCGGGATCCCTGTGGAGGAGCTGGTCCAGGACCTAACGTCCGTCTGGAGACAGACACACCAATCTCTATTCCGGGCTTCTGCCTGTACTAAGATTCAAGCTGACAGGAGACGAAGACCTCCCCCAATTTTCTCTCCGGGAGACAAAGTATGGTTGTCTACTAGGTACATCCACCTCAAGGTCCCCAGATACAAGCTTGGTCCTCGATTCTTGGGTCCGTTCGAGGTGCTGAAGCGCATAAACCCATTGGCTTATAAGCTTCGTCTTTCTCCTACGATGCGGGTCCCGAACTCCTTCCATTTCCGGTCATCCTAAATCGCTTCTCGCGGGAACCTGCTTCCCCTACCCCTGAGGCCGACGCCTCCAACGTCTTTACTGTAAAAGAGGTTCTGGATATGAAGACGGTCAGAGGGAAGCGGTTTTTCCTCATCGACTGGAAGGGGTTCGGGCCTGAGGAGAGGTCCTGGGAACCAGTGGACAATTTTCTGGACCGGAGTATTCCTTCAGACTAGAAAGAGGGGGGAGGCCAAGGGGGGGGGGAGACTGTCACGGGTGCCCCTGCGACCTTCAACACGGGTCGCAGACGCATCCGTGCCCCCCAGTCTGGCGGCGCGGGCAGCGGACGCGCTTGTTCTACCAGCCAAGTCCCGGTTCACTTACCTGGCCACACTCCCGCTGCTGCTCCTGTCTCCCGGCGCGCGCGTCCCCGCTCCCTAGGGCGCACGCGCGCCGGCTCTGTTAAATTTAAAGGGCCAGCGCACCGGTAATTGGGTATTGCCGGCCGCTGCCCTTATTTAAGCCTGCCTCTTCCTGATGCCCTTGCCGGATATTTAGTGCCCATTGCCTATTGAGAAATCGTTCCTAAGTCTTGTTCTGATTACCGTGTACCGTACCGTTTGCCTCCGTCCCTCGATCACAAATCTTGCCGCCTGCCCTGACCTTCCTGCCTGTCCATGACCACGAACCTTGCCATCAGGGGTAGTAACCTGGTACACTCCCGCCGTAGCAAGTCCATCCCGCTTTGCGGCGGGCTCTGGTGAACACTGGGACCTACTTAGATTCCGCTCCCTGGCTTGGCTATTGCCAACGCTTGCGGTGGTCCAGAGGATCCGCTAACTCCTACCGTGACAATGGGGTTGTCGGAATATACTGTGCGGTCTCCTTTGTGGAGGGCTGGAGGTTATGTCTCAGTATATACTGTGCATTCTCGTCTATGGAGTGGTGATGTCTCGGTATATACTGTGCGCGCTCGTCTATGGAGAGATGATGTCTCGTTTATATTGTGTGCTCTCATCTATGGGAGGGGTAAAATCTCGATATATATTGTACACTCTTGTGTATGGGAGTGCTGGGGGTGATATCTTGGTATATACTTTGCACTTGCGTTTATGGGAGGGAGGATGTCTCCATATATACTGTGCGTTCTTGCCTATGAGATGGGTGATGTCTCAGTATATATTGTACACTCTCGAATATGGAGGGGTGGAGGTGATGTCTCGGTATATATTTTGTGCTCTTGTCTATCTCAGGGAGGATGTCTCAGTATATACTGTGCGCTCTCGTCTATGGGGGGTGATGTCTCAGTATAAACTTTATTGGGATTATTATTTATAGAGTGCAATACATTGGACAAATCATTATGTGTATATACATTTATTCAACTTTGCTCTTAAAGGGGTCATCTCACCATGCTGTTTCAGAGCCAGAAGCAGATTCAGATGCATGCATGCTGTTTCCTCCTGGTAAGGCTGTGTCTGCTTCTGTGGCAGTGGATCTAAACTCGACTTTCACAGCTCTTCTAAAAGCACTGACACAAGAGCAGGAGAGCTTATCTCTAAGTACAGAGCTTAGATTAAACAAAAAAATGAGACTCATTACTTGTTTGAGATAACACATTCTGTATTAAGCTGCCAGCAGCCTGACCTGTCATATCTGCTATTAGATAAGACAGAGCATAAAGAGAAGTGGAGAGCAGGACAGTAACCAGAAAAACCTTTGTGCACTCAGAGCTGATAAATTCTAACTTATCTTCTCAACAAAGCCAAATTTGAAGCTAATCTTTGTAGTGAGACCCCTTTAAATGAATTTATTATTTTATTAAATATTTTTCCATTCACATTATTGTCATTACTCACCAGTTTTATAGTCTTATTTTTTATTTTATGAAATGGTCACTATTATATGGAGTTTTATTTTTAATAATTATTGCCTCTATTATTGATTATCACTATCGTACGTTGAAGATGGGATACTTGTTTGTTTGTTGCACATTGAGCCACATTTGAACATATTGTGCAGTGATAAACAGGCACAGCCCTCACACTGAACATGATGACACTAATTTGTTGTAACTGTAGTCATTTCAAATAATTCATTATTTCTGTAATGTTTATAGATTACTATTAATGCACATCTAGTACTCACTTTTCATCGGTTGCAATGCTACTGATTTGTTAGATCACCAGGATTTTGGATATCCCCATAGAAATAGGACAGGAGTTGGGGGCCCGTGAAAGCCTCTGCCTTAGATGACTCGATCACTCAGTATTACATATGGCAGCACTCATGTACTCAGGGCTGTCTTAATAGAATTATGGGCAGAGCTGTGCACTTGGCCCCCAACCAAAACAACTTCTCACAGGAATAAATATACAGTTGGAACCAGAAGTTTACATACACTATATAGAAAGACACATATGCAAGTTTTTCTCTACATCTGACATGAAATCAGAATAAATCTTACCTGTTTTAGGTCAATTAGGATTACCAAAATTATTTATATTTGCCAAATGTCAGAATAATGAGAGAATTTTTAAAGCATTTTTATTACTTTCTGCAAAGTCAAAAGGTTACCTACATTTCATTAGTATTTGGTAGCATTAAGCTACCAAATGCTCTTAAACTGTATGACTTGAGTCAAACATCTTGGATATCCTTCCACAAGCTTCTCACAATAGTTTGTAGGAATTTTGACCCATTCCTCCTGACCGAACTGGTGTAACTAAGCCATGTTTGGAGGTCGCCTTTCTCGCAATTGTCTTTTCAGCTTTGCCCATAAACTTTCAATAAGATAGAGATAAGAGCTTTGTGATGGCCACTCCAAAACATTGATTTGGTTATCCTTTGTAACCAATTTGTTATCATGCTTAGGGTCATTGTCCATTTGAAGACCCATTTCCGCCCAAGCTTTAACGTCCTGGCTGATGTCTTGAGATGTTGCTTCAGTATTGCTGCATAATCTTCTTTCATCATGATGCCATCTATTTAGTGAAGTGCAGGGCACCAATCCCTCCTGCAGCAAAACAACCCCAAAACATGATACTGCCATCTTCATGTTTCACAGTTGGGATGGTGTTTTTAAGCTTCCAAGGTACTGCCTTTTCCTCCAAACATTATTATGTTCATCATGGCCAAGCAATACAATTTTAGTTTCATCAAACCACAGGACATGTCTCCAAAAAATGTAGGTCTTTGTTCCTGTGTGCATTTGCAAACATTAATCTGGCTTTTCTATGTTTCTTTTGCAGTAATGGCTCCTTCCTGGCAGAGTGGCCTTTCAGTCCATGTTAATACAGTACTCGTTTCACTGTGGATAATGACACAATCTTACCAGCTTCCGCCAGCATCTTCACAAGGTCTTTTGCTTTTATCTTTGGGTTTATATGCACATGTTGTACCAAAGAACGTTCATCTCTGAGACACAGAACCTGTCTCCTTCCTGAGCGATATGATGGCTGGACATTCCCATCTTGTTTGTACTTACGTATAATTGTTTGTAAAGATGAACGAGGTACCTTCAGGTATCTGGAAATTGCATCCAAGGATGATCCAGACTTGTGCAAGTACACAATTTTCTTCCTGATATATTGGCTGATTTCTTTAGACTTTCCTATGATGTTACACATAGAAACACATGTGTTTCTGGTCGGCATTAAAAAATACATCCGCAGGTGTGTCTCTCATTTACTCAGATATTGCCAATTAATCAGAAGCTTCCAAAGACATGACATCATTATGTGGGCTGTCCCAAATTGTTTAAAGGCATAGTAATCCTAGTGTATGTAAACTTCTGACTTAGCAGAAAGTAATAAAAATGACTTAAAAAAATATTTCTCTCTCATTATTCTCATTATTCAATGGGTAAGGTTTATTCTGATTTTATGTCAGATAGTGAGAAAAACATGTATATGTGTCTTTTTATATAGCGTATATAAACTTCTGGTTTCAACTTTATATATTAACTTATAATCTACAACACCGCCATAAAGAGACCACATAGTGGTCAGAAATCAGCTCAGATCCTATCACATGATAATGAATACAGCATTGATCTAACACAGAAGCAAAATAACCCCTGACATCCAAGGACTCACAGGAGACGTCTTCTCTGATGAATCGTTCTCCTCTGATGAGTCGTTCTCTGGATCATTCTTTTTCTCTTTTCTACTCCATCTGACCAAGATCGTGATGACGACTTATTGTCCCTGCAGAGTTTACCACACAAACATCTTAGACTTCTCATTTTATCAGTACTTTCCTACAAATTCCTACCTCTATAGGTCCACTGTAGGTAGGTAAAGTAGCCCTCTGTAAGTAGTATATATACCACCTGTAGGCAGGTATATAGTCATATGTAGATAGGTAGGTATATAAGTCCTCTGTAGGTAAATATACAGTACCCTATCAGTACCTAGGTACACAACCCCTGTAGGTAGGTACCCAGCCCCCAGTAGGTATATAGCCCCCTGTAGGTAGATATACATCTCCCTGTAGACACATAGCCCCCTGTAGGTAGGTAAATGGCCCCTTGCAGGTAGGTATACAGAGTCCTGTAGGTAAGTACACAGCCCACAGAAGGTAGGTATTCAGAGCCCTGTAGGTAGGTACACAGCCCCCTGTAGGTAAGTGGACAGCCCTCTGTAGGTAGATGTGGCCCTTCTAACAGAAAAAAGAAATGAAAATGCTACTCACCTTCTGTCAAGGAGCTGGTTCTGAGAGCTAGTTTGCTTCCAGCTTCTCCTAGGTCAGAAGCCTTTGGTCTTGCAACCTAGGAGATACAGCGGTGCAGGAGGTGTGATCACTAGAGATGGGCGAATTGGTTCTAGCGAGGTGGACTTCGTTTAGATTTTCTGGAAAACTTTGATGCTGAACGAAGTCGGAGTGTGGGCTGATTCGCGGGAACGAAGTGTGCTTTTGATTGATAAAATGGCTGCGAGCACATGGCGTTACATGGGGAAAAATAGTCTGGGAGGAAGAAGGGCGGAGCCTACATGACATGTGCAGAGATGAAGCCAATCAGAAACCGGCGGGATTCTGTGACGTCACCGCACTATATAAGTCCAGGCGCGACGCTGGGAGCTCATACCACTCTCACTGTACTGAGTAGGCAAGGTGCTGCCGCGGCTGCTTATGATATCTCATACTAAAAAACTCACTTTTATACAGCGATTTTTGGGGAGTGTCACAGCTTGTCTCAGAGACTGCTTCTCTTACGTTCTAATTCTGATTTTGTGGGGTATTGGAACTGAAGTCCAGTGTGCATCCAATGCAGCTGCATATACATTTTAATGCTCAGTTCTTCAGCACATTGAATATCCAATGGTTATCTAAGCCTGTTCCTGTTGTATTCATTTAAAGAAACAGCATGTCATGATTGTGCCTGCCACGCCCCCTGCTTTTGGTTCTGGTTGCCGGCCACGGCCGGTACGACGTAAACCATGGTTTTTAACGTAATACCTTGTATTCTTATTCACTAGTGTGAACTGGTCCTTCTTTCCCTGTAGGTAATTGATTCCTGGCCAACGGCCGTGGCCAGGAATCCACCAGCACTCTTTCAGTTAACCAGTGTTCCTCCTTGATTGACAGCCTTGTTTCCCTATCTAGTTTTGTGTTTCTTCCACCAATCACCTCTGCTCTGTTTCCTCCCCTTCCCTATTTATAGCCACCACTTCCTTCCCTCATTGCCTGCTATAGGTTATTCCCCTGTAGTTCGCCTTATGCTCTTCTGTGGTTTCTGTGCTCTCCTGACCTTTCGCTTTGGACCCCGGTTATCCTTTTTTGTCTCACGTCTCTGTACTGCGCTGCCCGTATTGTTGCTGAATTCGGACCACCCCCGGTTACCCTCTTTGTCTCACGTCTCTGTACCTTGCTGCCTGTACTGTTTCTGACTTTGGAACGCCCGACTATGCTTATTGTTCTGTGTCTGTTTGTCCTGTCTGTGTCGCACCTATATCAATGCAGCTATCAGTCTTCCGGTTGGGGCCGGCCTATTAAGGAGTTGGGTTCCCCAAAAGGCAGGGACAGGGGCTGGGATCAGAGTCAGGGCCCACTTGTCTGTGTCTGTGTGTGTGTCCCTGAAACAGTGTTTTTACAATCCAAATACCACTTAAATTTTGGTTGCTCATTTATTTTGCGCAATTTAGATCCAGGGGTTAATTAAGCTTTGTTCTGCTGTTGTGGTCACTAAACGAAACGTTCTTTTTCACCACTAAAGAAGAAATTTTCCCTTGTAGCATAATTTCATAACCGAAGGTTAATTACAAGTTTTTCTGTTGCTGTGTACCGTAAAATACACGCCATTTTAACACGTTACAAAGCTGGTAAATGTTGGCAGCATATTTCTTTTGTGCAATTTACATCCAGGGGTTGATTAAGCGTTGTTCTGCTGTTGTGGTCACAAAAAAGAAAACTTCTTTTTCACCTCCAAAGAAGAAATTTTGCCTGTAGCATAATTCATAAACGAAGGTTAATTACAAGTTTTTCTGTTGTTGTGTACCGTAAAATACATGCCATTTTAACACGCTATAAAGCTGGTAATTTTTGGTTACTCATTTCTTTTGCGCAATTTAGATCCAGGGGTTAATTAAGCGTTGTTCTGCCGTTGTGGTCACTAAAAGAAACGTTCTTTTTCACCACCAGATAAGAAATTTTGGCTGTAGCATTATTCATATCCGAAGGTTAATTAAGCCTGTTTGTGCTTTTATATTCAGTAAAACACACAGTGTTTTAAAACGGCACATACAAAGTAAATTTTTCCTGCCCATTTTGTGGAGCGCAATTTATACCCAAAAGGGGTTACCCAAGCTTGTTAGTGGGTTCATTTGGAGTAAAATTACAGGGTGTGTATTTATATATACAGATATCTTCATAAAAACAGTGTCTGAAACATTTTAGAACAAACAGTATGTCAGACAGAGAGGTGGAAGGCTCTTCACCTGTGAGTGGCAGTGGCACAAACATTCTGGGAGCGGCCAGGTCGCAGCACAGCAGGGGAGTCGCAGCAGGGATCACTCGGTGAGGCCACAACTACGCTGTCATCTAGGGGCCCGTGGTTGTTCAGCAACCCAATTGGTTCTTGTTTGGGTTTTGAACTAGGTCATCCACTTCCTCCCAGATGAAATCTGACAACCCCAGCCAAGAGTCGTGGAAGGTCAGACAAAACCCCTTAGTTGGCAGGGCCCCGGGAGCGGGTCAGCGGCCCTCAACTGTCCTAAACCCCGCCTCTGTCCCATCCGGTTCCCTCAGCCAAGATCTACTATGTGGTCTGGGCTCAGCGCCACTATACAGCGAGGATGAACAATTTGAGGAGTCAGCAGTTACTTGGCAGCGAAGAAATGGGGCCAATATCCCCTGCTTCTTGCGGCAAAGTATAGATGTGGAGTGCGGCATGGGAGGTCATGTTGTGAGGGGTCAGCCTCTGCATACCAAGACCGGTGATGAGGACAGAAATGACGATGAAACACAAATCGATGATGATGTAGCTGACCGCACTTGGAGCCGGGTGAAGAAAGGGCTTCATCATTGTCAGGAGAAGAGGGCGTCAGCTTGCGCGTCAGGCCAGCGGCGCAGCCAGCAATTTGTGTGGCGTGAGTCAGCAGGATAGCAGCAGTGTGAGGTCGGGAGCCAAGCGGCCACAGGGTAGAAAACCCGCTTCGCAGGTCCAAGAAGTAGCGGCACAGGGGCTCAGCGAGGCAGCGGCAGCAGTAGTCACTCAGTGCGGAGCATTGGCGGTAAAATCAGATACTCCGGCGGGTTGGCAGTTCTTTGCTAAGACACCGAGGAGCCGAATATAGGTATATGTAGAATCTGTGGGCAGAAAGTGAAGTGTGGCCGGGGAGCTAACGTTGGCACCACGGCCCTGCGTCAACACATGCAGCGTCACCATCCGGTGGCCTGGGAGAAACGTGGCTCATATGTGGTGGTCCATCCTGCTGCCGCAGCAACAACAGCTGCAGCGCCCAGTGGCACGCATGCCATTGCAGCCAGTCAAGGCTCCACCACCTCTGCAGAAGGGAGCTGTTTCTCTTTGACATCATCTCCCGGTCCAGATGCTCCTGCTCCTCGCTACTCATGGCGCCAGCAGTCGTTCAGCGAGGCGATTGCAAAGAGACAACAGTTATGCGTCCAACCATCCTAAGGTGCAGCAGCTGACCTTTGCTCCTGCCCAAGTTTTTGGTACTGCAGTCCCCTCCTTTCCAAATGGTGGACTCTGCACCATTCAGAGAACTAATGGCTTGTGCCGAGCGAGATTGGAGAGTTCCAGCTGTAATTTATTTTCCAAAAAGGCAGTACCAGCACTTCATAATTATGTAGAACAGAAGGTGGCCAGTCCTTGAGATTATCGGTTTGTTCCAAGGTGCACGGCAGTGCGGACGTCTGGAGCTGTAACTACGGTCAGGGCCAGTACATGTCCTTTACGGCCCACTGGGTGAATGTGCTTCCGACAACTTGGACAGGAGACACCACTGTCTCCTCCACGTTGTCAAACTGCGGCTCCTGCGCCAATGTTCGCATCTTCCTCCTTCACCACCAATCACCATCTCAGCCTCCACAAGTACTGCTCCATCATACCACCTGTGTAGGGCACAGTGGTGTCACCCAGTTCTACACCTGGCTTTCCTCGATGAACGAAGTCACACAGGGGAGGAACTGCTCCGCGTCATGCAGCAAGAATTCGATGTGTGGCTTTCTCCGCGCCAACTGGAAATCGGAACCATGGTGACGGACAATGGGAGGAACATGGTGTCCGTGCTGCACCGAGGAGGGATGGTCCATGCGAACTGCATGGCGCACGTGTTCAATCTGGTTGTGAAAAAGGGTTTCCCGAAGTCTTCCACCGATCTTCAGAAGATTCTGAAAATGGCCAAAAAACTGTGCCCTGCATTTTCATCCATTCCGACAAAGCCAGGGAACCCTCCTCGAGTTGCAGCGGAAAAGATGGGCCTCCCCAACACACTCTGATATGCGATGTTTCCACCCGTTGGAATTCCAGCCTGCACATGGTTTGGGCCGACTGTATAACAGAGAATGGCCATTAACGATTTTTTGATGATCCAGGCCGGACAGGAGTACTCCCCTGTGTAACTTTGATGTCAGCCAGTGGCAGCTCATGCGTGACACCCTGCCGTTTGCTGAGGCCATTCGAGGAGGCGACGTTATTTGTCAGTCGCCCAGGACTACGGGATAAATAACGTCATTCCACCCGCTTCATGTTTCCCGGAACAGATGCTGAAAAATCTGTCTGGGCAGGGGAATGGAGACGTTTGGGGACTACATTCGTGGCCACATGGAGTCTGTGGGGACTGAACTGGAGGAAGAGGAGAACATTGGAGGAGAAGCATTGTCTGGTGAAATGAGTGGATTTTCTACCCGGGTGACAAGAGAGGAGGAGCAGGAGCAGCTGGAGGAGGAATGGAGATAAGGAAAACAAGGCAGAGACCCCAAGCACCGTGGCAGTATACAGTGAAGATGGAGCAGGGACCCTCGGAGTCACTTGTTTCAGATGGCCCGCAGCATGCTGATTTGCCTGGCTAGTGACAGCTGAATAGTCACCATCCGGCAGAGGGATGACTTCTGGCTCTCCACCCTATTGGACCCTCGCTACCCTGTCCAAAATGGAGCCTTTTTCCCAGCTGATGAGAGGGAGGACAACTCAAATACTATTGGGAAATCCTCCATAGTCAGTTGGCCGCTACCTATGTGCGGCATCGTACCTCCTCTGACAGGTCTGACGTGGGGGGGGTTCTTCAGTGCTCACGTACTACTGCCGTGGCTGCTGGGAGAAGGTGGGGGGATAGGAGCAGTACCAGTTTCATCAGCAGCAACCTCAGTCTGGAGTCACTGATGAGCAGCTTCCTTCACCCGCCTAGTGAGGAGGGCAGTCGCCAGCAGCAGCAGCAGCAGGACCTTGAGCAGTCCCTGAACCAACAGGTGGTGGCCTACTTAGACAGCACTCTGCCACCCCAGTTAGAAGATCCGCTGGAATACTGGGCAGCTAGACTGGATGTGTGTCCGCAACTTGCCGAGTTTGCAGTGGAGAAGCTGTCCTGCCCGGCCAGTAGTGTGGCATCAGAGCGGGTGTTCAGTGCGGTGGGGGGCCCTCGTTACCCAAGAGAACCCGCTTGTCCACGGGAAATGTGGAACGACTGACCCTTTTTCAAGATAAATCAGGGTGGATCGGCCAGGATTACCAAAACACCAATGCCTTAGGCTTCAGACTACAGCAGCCAAAGACGCCTCACCCAAACTGTGAGAAATGAATCCGGGTTCAAAACTACCTGCCTCACCCACTATTCTGATGCCGCCACCCGCATGATGCCAACATCTGCTGCCAGTTCTCCCTCTGCCTACCATCATCTTTACCAGGGCTGGTATTGCCACCCACCTCCACACTGCTGTTGCTGGTGCCCGGGGACATCCACACTGTGGTCATTGTGCCACCCTCTGACCTCATGCTGCTGCTGTTGTTGCTGCTGCGGTACCTCCACACCCTGTCATTGTTGCCACTCTCTGACCCCATGTGTTGCTCCTGCCGTCACCTCCACTCTCTGTTATTGTGCCCTCTGTGGCCTACTCCTGTTTTTGCCACCTCCAGAATGTCATTTGTGCCAGTCTGACCTCATATGTGCTGTGTGGGTGCTGCCGTAACCTACACACTGTTCCTTGTCCCACTCTGTGGCCTACTCCTTTTTTTGCCCCTCCGAAATGTCTTGTGCCACTTCTGACCCTGCTGTGCTGTTTTTTCCTGCCGTGACCTAAACCCCTGTGTCATTGTGCCATCTCTGAACTCAGCTGTTTGGGGCCCGCCCTCACCCAAAACACTTGTCATTGTCCCTCTGTGGCCACTCCATTTTGCCACCTCCAAAGTTTTTTGCCACGTCGACCCATGCTGTGCTGGGTGCTGCCATGACCTACCCTCTGTCATTGTGCCACTCTGGCCACTTCTGTTTTTTGCCCCCCCACTCTCGTCATTTTGCCACTTCTGACCCATGCTGCTGCTGCCCTTGACCTCCACTCTCTTCATTGTGCCATTTTGTGGCCCACTACGGTTTTGCCACCTCCGAATGTCATTTGCCCCTGCCTGACCCATGCTGCGCTGGGGCTGCTGCCTGGGCCTACACACTCTGTCATTTTTGCCACTGTCGACCCTGCTGTTGCTTGGCTGTGCCGTGACCTACCACTCTGTCATTGGGCCACCCGTCTGACCTCATGCTGCTTGTGTTTTGCCCTGACCCCCCCACTCTGTCATTGTGATATGTCTGACCTCATGCTGTGCTGTGGCGCTGCCTTGACCTAACACTTTTCATTGTGCCACCTGTGGCCTATCCTTTTTTGCCCCCTAGAAAATCGTTGTGCCACTTTGCCCTCATGCTGTGCTGTGGCTGCTGCCCTCCCTCCCACTGTGTCAGTGGCCACTCTGTGGCCCACTTTGTTTTTGCCACCTCCAGAATGTCATTTTGCCACTGTCACCCCAGGGTCTGTTTTCCTGCCATGACCTACACACTGTGCATTGTGCCACTCTCTGACCTATGCGTTTCTCCTCCGTACCCCCACACTTTGTCATTTGCCCCTCTGTGGCTACCCTGTTTTTTTTCCCCTCCGAATTCTTGTGCCACTGCGACCCGCTGCTGCGTGGCGCTGCCATGCACTCCACACTTTGTCATTGTGCCACTCTGTGGCCTACTCCTTTTTTTGCCACCTCCCGAATGCTATTGTGCCAATGTCTTACCTCATGCTGCTGCTGTGGCTGCTGCCCTGACCTACACACTCTATGATAGTGCCACTCTGTGGCCTACTTCTGTTTGTGCCACCTCCACTCTCTGTCATTGTGCCACTCTGTGGCCTACTACTGTTTTTGCCACCTTCAGAATGTCATTGTGCCAGTGCCTGATCTCATGCTGCTGCTGTGGCTGCTGCCGTGACCTCCACTCTCTGTCATTGTGCCACTCTCTCTATCACTCTTGCATTGTGCAATGCGGCGTCACCTGCACACTGTGTCATTGAGCCACTCTGTGGCCTACTCCTGTTTCTGCCCCCTCCAGAATGTCATTGTGCCACTGTCTGACCTCATGCTGCTGCTGTGGCTGCTACCGTAACCTACACACTGTGTCATTGTGCCACTCTGTGGCCTACTCCTGTTTTGCCACCTCCAGAATGTCATCGTGTCACTCTTTGACCTCATGCTACTGTGGCTGCCGCAGTCACCTCCACACTCTGTCACTGATGTTGCCACCTGAGCCCTCAGCTTGTTTTTTTCCAGCTGTCACTGCCATGACTTTATCAGGCTACATTCCCGTTTCAGTTTTTTGGTCTCTTTTGCCCTCTTAAGTGCCCAGGGAACTTTATAGTGAAGCGATTCTAAGAGCGGCGGCAGTCATCTGCGTGTCATACTAAAACACAACATTGTATGAAGACCAAACCAAGCTCCCTCTGCATATTTAAGCATGGCACAACGTTGTACAGCCCCCTGCAGGCTCTGTGCAGCCTGTAAATAGCTGTTTTTTAACGTGATTTGTCCCGAAGCAATTCGGACCGAAATGAATTTTGTCGGAAAATTCGACGAAGTCACCGAATCGAATTTTTGAGAAATTCGCCCATCTCTAGTGATCACGCATCCTGCGCCGCTTTAATAAGTGGCGGGTCCGGACATGCACACAGACATATCGCACGTATCTACTGCAGAGGCCGAGTTACACTACTGGGCAGGATAGGCGGCTGCCCAGGAGGGCATCCTGGGCTCATGGGGCCACCAGGAAGCCTCCTCTCCTGCCCAATAGTCAAGACGGCCCGGGATGTACTGCCGTACATAGATTTCCTTATTATCATATTAACCACTTACCGCAACAGCCAGTTTGGCCTTCCTGACAGAGTCCCATTTTTTAAATCTGTTATGTGACACTTTATGTGAGAATAACTTTCTGACACTCTATCCATGGGATTCAAAGATTGTTTTCTCGTGACACATTGTGCTTTAAGTTACTTAGAAATTTTGGTCCAAGAAGTTCTTGTCTACTTGTCAAAATTATCAAAGCATTGTGAAAAACTTGAAAAATTTACCATTTGAAACTTCAAAAATTTCTGCGTGTAAGACAGATAGCTATTCCACTCAAAATAGTTTAGAACTAGCATCTGCAATATGTCTGCTCTAGATTAGCATCATTTAAATGTCTTTTTTATATACCCAGGACTGTATCTAGACCAAGGGGGCACCCTCTACATCTTGAGGAGTGAAAGTTTCTACATAAAAATAGAAAGGGATTCTTTACTGTTAGAGCAGTGAGACTGTGGAACTTGTCATGGTGAATTCTATAACAGAGTTTTGGATGGATTTCTGGAGTGTAATAATATAACAAGTTATAGTGTCTAGGATTCTGGAGAAGGGTTATTGATCCAGGAATTTTTCTGATTGCCAGATTGGAGTCGGGAAGGATTTTTTTCCCTAAAATGAGGACAATTGGCTTCTACCTCATTGGGGTTTTTTGCCTTCCTCTGCATCAACACTTTAGCACAACAGGCTGAACTGGATGGACGTCTTGTCTTTTTTCAGCCTAACAAACTATGTAACTACGTAATTGGACTGGTCCCTAAAAAAAAGTATATTGCAAATTTTCTTGAATATGTGAAAATTACTACTTAATTTCTAAGCCCCCAAATGTCGAAAAAAAAGACATTTAAAAAAATGATGGCAACCTACAGTAGTCATATGGTAGTTGCTGTTTATAAACTATTTTGAGTGGAATAACTATCTGTCTTACATGCAGAATTTTTTGAAGTTTGAAAATGGTAAATTTTTCAAATTTTTCACGATACTTTGATATTTTTCACAAATTAACAAGGACTTTTTGGACCAAAATTTCTTACTATCTTAAAGCACAATGTGTCACAAGAAAACAATCTCTGAATCACATGGATAGGTTAAAGTGTCAAAAAGTTATTCTGTCATACAGTGACACATGCCAGATTTAAAAAATGGGGCTCTGTCAGAGAGGCCAAAACTGGCTCTGGCGGTAAGCGGTTAAAGCAAAGTGGAGGTGAAATTTAAAAATTTCCCTTTTTTTTCAATAATGGATAAAGATTTTAAATTTTTATCCATTATTCACATGAATACAGTAGATGTGAGGGAAATGCAACTTAACAGTGATTCCCCAGATTCTGACGTTTTCACAGATATCCCATATGTAGTCCTAGTGCACTATTTGGCTCAATCACAAGCCTTAAAGTAGGAGGAGCACCTACCAGACTCTTGGGTATCATTTTCATTATGATTTTATTTAGGCGCCATTACAGATTTGCGGACACCCTAAGGTGCTAAAACTTAATAAACACCACTGAAAAGACCCCATATTGGAAACTACACGTCTTAAGCAATATATCCAGGGGTACAGTGAGTAAATCAACCCCACGGGTGTGTCATAAATTTGTTTAGCGTTAGGCTGTAAAAACAAAGAGTGTTTAATTTTTACAAATAATCATGGAAGAAAAGCAAATTTTGTTACACAATTTCTTCCAAATTCAGCAGTACCCTATATATGGGTGTAAACTGCTGTTTGGGCACATGGCAAGGCTTACAAGGGAGGGAGCGCTATTTAGCTTTTGGAACGCAGATTTTGATGGATGCCATGTCACATTTGCAAAGTCCCCAAAGTACCAGCACAGGGGAAAACTTCCAGAAGTCACCCAATTTTGGATTCAACACTAGTGTTGAGCGAACCATTCGAGAAAAGGTTCGTTCAAGTCGAACTTTACGGATTTTTAGAACTTGAGCAGAACCGAGCTTTTTACAGTAGTTCGAGTAAAGTTCGCGCTCGACAAGTGCGTTCTCCATGCCATTTTTTACTTTCACTTTGAGCTGCTTCCTGTACTTTTGGCACCATCTAATCAGTGTCCAAAAACATCACCAGTGAGGGTGTAGGGATCTCATTGGCAGCTAAAATCACATGACCCTGTTTTATATATTTCACTGCATTTCATGTTGAACGTCACTTCCAGTTCAATCTCAGTACTGAACACACTACTTTCTATGTCTGCATGCTTGAATGCATGCAGGCACCCCATGTCACATTGATTTTAGAAAGGAAAAGCTGTTAGTTAGATTTCTTAGGTGGTGGGGGACAGTAGGTTTAGGTAATTATACACAGCAAAAGTAAGGGAGTTTTAAATTGCTGCCTGCATCTTTCATATCTTCAGTCTGAGTGCCCAAAAGTGGATGTCTTCTGTTTTTGGGGTACAGCCAGTGGAGAAGACACAGTGAGCACCGTTGCAAATTATAGGGATTCAAGAACAGTTGTGATTTGATGTTTTGCTACCAGGGTTCTTTCATAAGACCCCTTTCTACAGATATTTCATAGAAAAAATTATATTTCTAATCCTATATGCTAGTTGCCAATTATACAGAATAAAGAACAGTTGTGATTTGTTGTTTTGCTGCCAGGGTGCTTCCAGAAAACCTAGTTCAACAGATATTCCATAGAAAAAAATATATTTCTAATCTTATTTGCCAATTAGAGGGATTAAAGAACAGTTGCCATGTGTTGTTCTGCTGTCAGGGTTCTTCCAGAAGACCTAGTTCAACAGATATTCCATTGAAATAATTCTATTTCTAACTCTTTTTGCAAATTATAGGGATTGAAGAACAGTTGTGATTTGCTTTTTTGCTGCCAGGGTTCTTCCATAAGACCCCGTTCAACAGATATTCCATAGAAAAAAATCTATTTCTAATTCTATTTGCCAATTATAGGGATTGAAGAACAGTTTCGATTTGTTGTTCTGCTGTCAGGGATCTTCCATAAGACCCCATTCAACAGATATTCCATAGAAAAAAATCTATTTCTAATCCTATTTGCCAATTATAGGGATTGAAGAACAGTTGTGATTTTCTGTTTTGCTGCCAGGGTTCTTTCATAAGGCCCTGTTGAACAGATTTTCCATTGAAAAGATTCTATATCTAATCCTATTTGCCAATTATAGGGATTCAAGAACAGTTGTGATTTGCTTTTTTGCTGCCAGGGTTCTTCCATAAGATCCCGCTCACCAGATATTCCCTATAAAGAATTATATTTCTAATCCTATTTGCCAATTATAGGGATTGAAGAACAGTTGCGATTTGTTGTTCTGCTGTCAGGGTTCTTCCATACGACCCCGTTCAACAGATATTTCATAGAAATTTTTTTTTATTTCTAATCCTATAAGCTAGTTGCCAATTATTGGGATTTAATAACAGTTGTGATTTGCTTTTTTGCTGCCAGGGCTCTTCCATAAGATGCCACTCACCAGATATTCCATATAAAGAATTCTATTTCTAATCCTATTTGCCAATTATAGGGATTGAAGAACAGTTACGATTTTTTGTTCTGCTGTCAGGGTTCTTCCAGAAGAACTAGTTCAACAGATATTCCTTTGAAATAATTGTATTTCTAATTCTTTTTGCCAATTATAGGGATTGAAGAACAGTTGTGATTTGCTGTTTTGCTGCCAGGGTTCTTCCATAAGACCCCGTTCAACAGATATTCCATAGAAAAAAAATAGTATTTCTAATCCTATATGCTAGATGCCATTTATTGGGATTCAAGAACAGTTGTGATTTGCTGTTTTGCTGCCAGGGTTCTTCCATAAGATCCCATACAACAGATATTCCATTGAAAAAAATATATTTCTGATCTTATTTGCTAGTTGCCAATTATAGGGATTCAAGAACAGTTGTGATTTACTGTTTTGCTGCCAGGGTTCTTCAATAAGACCCCATTCTACAGTTGTTCCATAGACTAAAATATATTTCTATTCCTATTTGCTAGTTGCCAGTTCTAGGGATTCAAGAACAGTTGTGACTTGCTGTTTTGTTGCCAGGGTTCTTCCATAAGACCCGTTCAACAGATATCCCATTGACAAATTCTATTTCTAATCCTATTTGCAAATTATTGGGATTCAAGAACAGTTGTGATTTGCTGTTTTGCTGTCAGGGTTCTTCCATAAGACCCCATTCTTCAGATATTCCATAGAAAAAAATCTATTTCTTATCCTATATGCTAGTTGCCATTTATACGGATTCAAGAACAGTTGTCATTTGCTGTATTGCTGCCAGGGTTCTTCCATAAGACCCCGTTCAACAGATCTTCCATTGAAAGAATTCTATTTCTAATCCTATTTGCTAGGTGACAATTATAGGGATTCAAGAACAGGTGTGATTTGCTGTTTTACTGCCAGGGGTCTTCCATAGGACCCCTTTCAATAGATATTCCATTAAAAAAATTATATTTTGTATCCTATTTGCTAGTTGAAAATGATATGGTTTCAAAAAGAGTTCTGTGTCGCAGTGTTTGCTGCCAGGGTTCTTCTTTAAGACACCGTTAACAGATATTCCATAGAAGGAAATCTATTTGTAATACTATTTGCTTGCAGCAAAATTTTGGCATTGAAGAATAAAACTTTATTTTTCTAGTGTTTGAAGCAGAGTTCTTCCATAAGAGAACGTTAACAAATGTCCCATAGAAACAAATCTATTTCAAATACTGGTTGGTCCTTGAAAATTTTCTTGAGGGCCCAAAAGGGTAATCTTTGCTGTTTTGTGGGTACAGCTAGTGCAGAAGACAACGTTATCAATTCTCCTATAGAAAGAACTCTATTTCAAATACCATTTGCTTGCTGCAAATTAGTCGTATAGAAGAAAATTATATTTTTCAACTTTTGTGGGTAGAGTTCTTGCATAACAGTCCATTAGCCAATCTCCCATACAAAGAAATGAATTGGAATTTGTGGTTTGCTGTAAATTATTCTGATTGAAGAAAAATAAATTTTTACGTTTTGGGGGTTCAGTAATTGTATAACACACCATCTCCAAATCTTTTATACAAACAGATATATTCTAAAAAGTGGTTGGTTGCTGAAAATTAGTCTGAGTGCAGAAAAGTTCTTTTTTGCCGCTTTGGGGGTTGAGTAATTGTATAACGTACTGTCTCCAAATCTCCTATACAAAGAAATGTATTTTAAATAGTGGTTGGTTGCTGAAAGTAATACTGAGTGGAGAAAGGTTCATTTTTGGCAGTTTGGGGGGTGAAATACCTTTCAAATGTACCGTATGTTATTGTCATACAGATATATATCCAGAAAATAGAGTTCTCTCTCTTGCTAAATCTTACTCAACGCTAAAAAGTGTAAGATTGCCAGATTTTAAGTCCACATAACACTGAAATATATCAATGCGTTATTGTGTTCCACATATACAGTGGGGGAAAAAGTATTTATTCAGCCACCAATTGTGCAACTTCTCCCACTTAAAAAGATGAAAGAGGCCTGTAATTGACACCATAGGTAGACCTCAACTATGAGAGACAAAATGAGAAAACAGATCCAGAAAATCACATTGTCTGATTTGGAAAGAATTTATTTACATTTGCAAGTCATGGTGGAAAATAAGTATTAAGTCAATAGCAAAAGTTTATCTCAGTACTTTGTTATATATCCTTTGTTGGTAATGACAGAGGTCAAATGTTTTCTGTAAGTCTTCACAAGATTGGCACACACTGTTGCTGGTATGTTGGTCCATTCCTCCATGCAGATCTCCTTTAGAGCTGTGATGTTTTGGGGCTGTCGCCGGATAACAGGATGTCAGGATAACAGGACATATTACATTTGTTGGTAGTACAGGTAGAGGCATTTAAAAAGATTTGAAAGGCTACAAGAAGGAGGAGTAAGAGGTGTATGCAGTGTACATCAAGGTCATACAGGTGTATATTTCAAAATAAATCCAGCCATAAGACTTGTAAATCTAGCTGTCGGCAGCAGTAGAATACAATTTGTCAAAGAGCAGGCACAGGAACTACAGACATGAGATGTAGAGTAGTGTTGAGCGATTTTTATCGACAAAGTTGAAATCGGCACGGTTTTTATGTTGATCGTATTTTTTCGATCACGCAATAATTTAGGTTAAAATCTGCGCATAATCGATTAATATCGTGCCATTTTCAGCGGTTCCTGTCAATTTGGCGGCCAGCAAATCAGCTTAGAGAATAGAGCAGGGTGAGCTGTGTGTGTGACGTCATAAACTGGGACTTTATGGTTGCGATTGGCTGGAAAAATCACATGACTTGTGTTACATACAACAGCCCTTCCTGTTCTGCCTCAGTGTGTGTCAGCGTCTCAAAAGGAATAGGACTGCGCTCTGCCTCTGTCCAAACAGCTTAGCACATAGCTCAGCAAACAGCTCAGTGACATTGTTCTATTTGTTTCACAGAGACAGCTATACTTTTAGCTGTGAACCTAGAACTTAGGTAGATTAGAGATTTGCAGATTTTAGGTAGTTAGGCTGAGAATTTTAAAGGAGCATCTAGCCCTGTAAAGTCACGGGGGAGCTCTGGATACTGGATATTGTGCACCCAGACATAGTGTAGACATTGCATTGCAATAGCTTTTTATTAACAGTTTCTGTTGAAATATTACTTGGATGTTGGGCAGTCTAAACTTATATTGGGATACAGATCTTTTCTAGTAACTGCAGGTCTATTTGTTAAGGTCAAAACTCCACTTTTATTATCAGTATACTTTCAGATAGGTGTTTTTTTTCACTTTTGGTCAGTCAAGCTTTGTTGATAGAGGTACCTTGCACTTAAATTTGAATCCAACAATTTTGTAGTCACCACAGGTGTATTGATAGGTGCCAAAAAAATTTTTATTATCCGTATACATTTTCGGGATAAGGTTGGTTTTTGTCCCCACTTTTGGGTAAAAAAGTCAAAAGGGCATTTTTGTTGATAGAGGTACCTTGCACTTAATTTGAAATCCAGCAATTTTGTAGTCACCACGGGTGTATTGATAGGGGGCCAAAAATACCTTTTATTATCCGTATACATTTAAGATACTGTTTTTTTCACTTTGGCCAGGCCAGCTTGTTTATAGAGCCACCTTGATTAAATTTAAAACCAGCAAATTTTGTAGTCACCACAGGGTATTGATGGGTGCCAAAAATTTTATTATCCTAAACATTTCGATAGGTGTTTTTTTCACTTTTGGTCAGTCAAGTTGTTGATAGAGGTACCTTGCATTTAAATTTTGAATCCAGAAAATTTGTAGTCACCACAGGTGTATTGATAGGAGCCAAACAATTACCTTTTATTTTATTTCCGTATTTTAAGACCATTTAAAAAATACGTGTTTTTTTAAAAAACTTGGCACACAGGCAAAAGCTTTGTTGATAGAGACCTTCGCATTAAATTTGAATCCACAATTTTGTAGTCACCACAGGTGAAATTGATAGGTGCCGAAAATACCGTTTATTATCCGTATACATTTCAGATAGGGGTTTTTTTTTTTTCACTTTTGGTCATCAAGCTTTGTTGATAGAGGTACCTTGCACTTAAATTTGAATCCAGCAATTTTGTAGTCACCACGGGTGTATTGATAGGTGCCAAAATACCTTTTATTATCCGAATACATTCAGATATGTTTTTTTTCACTTTGGCACAGGCCAGCTTTGTTGATAGAGCCCCCGTGCATTTAAGTTTGAATCCAGCAGTTTTGTAGTCACCACAGGAGTATTGATAGGTGCCAAAAATACCGTTTATTATCAGTATACATTTCAGATAGGTGTATTTGTCACTTTCGGTCAGTCAAGCTTTGTTGATAGAGGGACATTGCACTTAAATTTGAATCCAGCAATTTTGTTTAAATTTGAGGGATTTGAGAATAGCTGTGATTTGCCGTCTTTTAATAAGAGACTTTCCAAAAGTCTCCATACCTCTCAAATTTTATCTTTCTGAACATGGAGCGAAATTCAGGTGGTAAGCGAGCAAAGAGGGGGTAGGACATGGAGGTAGAGATACGAGAGAAGGTGCTCCTTCCAGTGCTGGCGACAACACGCATTTCCAGTGGATCGTCGGTTGCGCACCGTCAGGCCTGTCATCGCTGGGTCCCGGGCCCTGTGAATCTCAGTAAAGAACAGCGTCCCATCTGTTCTTCAGTGGTTAATGCAACCTGCATCCCTCAACTTAAACCCCCTTGTCCCCCAGTCACGGCCACAAATGTCGTCATCAGCATCCGTCCCCAAAATGAAGCGAAGGCAGCCCAAATGTCAACTCGTGTACCCACCACTGTGATTTAAACCATTTTCTGAAGACCCCTTTGATGACAAAATGCGATTGGGGTCAGAAGGCATTTCCAGAGACCAAGAGGCCAAAGAGGATGATTTTGTGTGCTCTGACGCCCAGTTACTGATGCTATCAGAGGAGGAGAAGGAAGCCGGTCAATCGGCAAAAATCCCGGGCGGTCGGCAACTTCTTGCAGTGCCTCTTGCTTGTAGCCCGCAGGTCCTGGATGCAGAAAGCAGGACGACCAAGTCACCTTTTGATGAATGATGAAAGACGACCAAAATTGCAGAAACCATCGTGGTCTTTTCCGCAGAATTTGCTTTCGAGCGCTTCATCACTGGACGAGGAGGGGGAAGACGAAGGTGTAAATGTCAATACGGTCCCCCCCTCAAAAAGGGAAAAGGGCGGTCGCAGAAGTCCGCTGATATGATTCCGGCGGCCACGGTCAGCGGAAAACCCCGCTCCTCGTTTATCGCCGTCAAAAAGGTCCCGGACCTCTCAAGCCTGGCCTTCTTTGAGCAAGCTCTGATTCACACAGCGATGTCATATGCCGCCTTTGCCGTAAAGCAAAAAGTAGAGGCAAAATCTTAGGTGTTTAACCACCACCAACATGTCTAGTCACATGCAGCGAATGCATGAGTTGAAATGGAGGCAACACTTGGCCAAAAAAAGGGCCCGACCGACGGCACCTTCCAACCACTGTTTACACCCTCTGTCTCCGCCTCTTCCTCCTCGCCACCACCAATCGTTCCTCAGCTGCCCATGCTCTCAGAGTCATGATCAGGGATCAGCCTCCGCTTCAGCCTCCACCGCGCCCGAGTTACCACCAGCAACACAAGAGACCTATCCTACCCCTTTTCCTCCCCCCACTTTGACGACCTGCACGCCGTACCGGCCAGTCTAGCAGCCAGCCTTCTCTCCTCCAGGGTTTTGGGAGCAGAAGAAACACTTTAACCCCAAACCATCCCAAAGCCAAAAGCCTGAATGTCGGCATTGCCAGGCTTTTGGCCTTGGAAATGTTTTCCTTTCCGCTGGTTGGACACAGATGTGGTTCCGCCAGTCATGGCCCTTTCCTGCCCCCAAAATAAGTCCGAGCAGGCATTTCTTTGCCAGAAAAAGCCGTCCCTGCCCTGGCCAGCCACGTGTCATCTAAAATTTCAAGCGCGTTGTTGCATCTTGTCCGAAAAGTCCCTCTCACCACGACACATAGACTAGTAAGCACGGCCAAGGCCCTATATCTCTGTGACACCTCACTGAGTGAGCTGGATGGATTCTCTGGGGGTGACGGTGGCTCTCAGGGTCGGCGCACGCTCTTCAAAAACCCGCAAGGATGGTGCGGGGGCCCCTTTCCCCCCCCAAGGTTTCCTTGGGGGCATCACGGGGCCCAGAAAAACCCGGGCCGTGTTAAAATTAAATTTGTTTTGGAGCCCGTCCACACCCCAATTCCAGGAGTTTGTGGAAAGGCCCGTCCGCAACGAGCCCCGAGCGGGGGCGGGGTGCCCAAAAACCCTTTGGGTTGGCCCGGGGAAAGGGCATCGGTAGGCGGGAACACACCCCTTGCCTGGCACATTTTCCATAAACCTCGTCGTCCAGAAATTTTTTAAACCCGCTCCCCCCGGGTCTGGACTGTCCTACTGAAAAAGGCTGGGGTTCTGATTTTCGAAATTTCCCGTTCGCCCCCTTTGCTTCGTCCCCCCCTGGCTGCGTTGCAGCGTCAGCCCCGGCCTCCCCATAAACCCGGGACTCATTGTTAAATGGGGGAAAACACGTTTGGAAATTTTCCACCCTCCAAAAGCTCCAGCGATTGTGACAGCAGCGCAATGCCTTTAAAGCATTACAAAATAGGACAAAATGGCCCTGACAAGAAAGCGGTGGGGCCCTTTCGGGGTTTGACCCCGGAGTGGGGGGCAGGTAAAAAGAGCTCTCCCCCACCCTTGCCTTTTTTAAAAGAAGCCCCCAAAATGGTCATGGGGACTTTCCCCTTTGCCCACAGGACATTGTGGTGATTTGTTTGGAACGATCGGGGACACCTAAAACATCAGGCCCCGCCAGCGACGGAAGGGGGGAGACGGACAAGATGGGGACACGGACCCTTTTCCTCTCCGCGAATCCACAAGGCCCCAAACAGTTTCTCAATTTTATCGGTTTTCATTGGGGAAAGGGGTTCGGGGTCCGGGGCCCTATTGCAAGGGGGGCGCCTCAGTTTCTCGGGGTTGCACCCATCTGGGCAATCAGGGCTGTGTTGAAGCTGTGCCGGGGGAAGGGGGGGGGGAGGGAGGAGGTATTCCTAGCACCAAACGTTACCGCCCCTCCCTCCTTGGAAAAGAGGTTGGCGCAATTTGGGGCCGGGGGGGAAGATGGGGGAAGACAGTTTGTTTGGTGCCCCTCGCCCAGAGGTTGGGGGAAATCAAGGCTCCATCTTTTCCATAAAAGTTTGGGATGCTCCATTTTTTCCCAAATAAACCCTTTCGTATTAACCCATCAAAAATGAAAACAGTTCCCGGGGTGGCCACCCTCCGGGAAACCCCCCTTTAAAAAAACAAAAACTCACACTTTCCTTCCACCCCCCAAAATAGAGAGAAAAATCCCGGAAATGGAGACCTTGTGATTGACCCCAACGGGAAAGAATATGTTGCGTCTAAATCCGTTATTTCAAATGTCACGGGGGAAAACCAACGTCCAGCGACGTGAAGCAGTAGAGTCCAAGTAGCCTACCCCGGCAGCAGGGGGGAAGGTTTGGCAAAAGCCTACGGGGTGACCTCTGAAAAACCCTTTATTTACCACCTCACCAAACGCATCCAATCAGGGCACACATAAAAAACAAAAGAAAACCAGCTTATGATCAGGGGTGCAAGGACCTCTGCGTCTCAAACACGGGTTTTTTTTTTTTGAAATGTTTTCCCCGGCCCAAAAATTTGATTTTGGGTTTTAACCAAAATGGACGAAGGGCCCCCGAGCTCGCTGCCACGCCATAGAGGTGTTGCCTCCCCAAAACACCCACGTCATATTGAGGGGGCCCCTTCAGAAACAGCTGGAGGATTCATTCAGACAAACGCAACCCGGCTTTCCACGGGGGGGTTTTAAAATTTGTGGATCTTTTGTTTTTTCCATCAAATGAATCGGGAGGATCTCTGATGATGTGGGGGCCCCCAAATTTTCCGAGGTCCCCGATTAGTTCCCGGGTTTTTACTTCACATTCCTCTTCAAACAAAAATGGTCCTCTTGAAAACTTTTTTTTAAAAAAGATAAATTTTTTACTGCAATTTTTTTTCCCCAGTTCCCCAAAAGTTCATTTTTTCTGGAATTTTCGATGTGGAAGGGCGTAAAAGACCCGCAAGGTTTCATGACAAAAAGTATTCCATTTTTCTCACTTTATCCCTTTAGAAGTTTTGCATTTTAAATGGGTTTTGAGGTCCAAAGTTGCTGTGAGATACGCTATAAATTTTGGTTCCCCTTTTTTAAAAGAAATGTGGCTTCTAAGTGGCATTTTTTCCATAACCCAAAATTTTTAAAAGTTTGGCTCAGAAGTCATATTTATAATTTTTTGGGGGCATGTTGCTGTGGGGATACAGCAATAATCGTTTTCCCCTTTTGGGAAAAGAAATGTGGCTTTAAATAAACATTTTTTCCATTAAAAATTTTTTAAAATGGCTGAAATTCATATTTATAAATTTTTTGGGGGCATGTTGCTGTGGGGATACAGCAAAAATCATGGTCCCTTTGGAACAGAAAAGTGGACCCTTTAAGTGGCATTTTTACCCTCACTAAATTTTTTAACAGTGGCTGAGAAATCATATTTATAAATTTTTTTGGGGTTTATGTTGCTGTTAGTTTCAGGGAATAATCATGGTCCTTTGGAAAAAGAATTTTGGTTTTAAAATGGATTTCCCCCCTCCCCAAATTTTTTAACCAAAAGGCTGTGGGTCATTTTTTTAATTTTCTGGGGATGTTGCCCCTTTTAAAGGGAAAAATACTACAGGTCCTAATTTATAAAAAAAAAAGTTGTTTTCTAACAGACATTTGTTCTTTTACAATTGTTTAAAAGGGGGTCAAGGGGCAAGTTTAGAATTTTTTGGGGAATTTTGTGTGACATGCAGCTAGAACCCAAGGTCCTATGTAAAAAAAAGTGGTTTCTAAAAAGACAATTTTTTTCTTTTACAATTGTTTAAAAAGTGATTAAAGGGTGATGGTGCGTCCCGAAACAGGAATAGGAAAGGGCACTGTTAATGGACACAAAATTGCAAAAGGGGCTTGTTTTGGGAAGACTTTAAAATTGCTAGACAATCCCTGTATTGGGGGAAACCCCCTTTAATTTCAAAAAAAAAAAAGAGAAACAAAGACCCTGGTGGGATTTTTCCCTCCAAATTTTAAAAAAGTGTTTTCTAGAATTAAACTACTAAAAAACTTGCGTGTACAAAATAGCTGGTAAAAAAATTCCTCTGAATTGTACAAGGGAGGTACAGGAAGACTTGACCAGATGTAGGTTATTCAGAAGACATGGAGTATGGAGCACGGACAGAGAACAAAGAACAGAGACAATTTCCTCCAGCACGTTGAGTAAAATGAGAAAAAGAATGCCAAGAAAAAGGGCACCTGGGTGGAACAGGAGCGTTAACCACCAGTATTTCCAAGTGAAGCTCAATTGGAGGGGCAAGCGCTACCCAGGTCTTGACTGTGTACTGAGGAAGGCTGGAGGTCTTACCTCACACTTCCGCTTCCGCACTCTGCTTCAGCACGACTGTTTTCTTTGCTGCATCATAAGGACATTTTTACAAATTAACACATCTACACGTGTAAAAAATACCTTTAAAAACTGCAGGGAGAGTTGTATGTTGTATGTTATCACACTTGAAAAAAAAGCAAAATGATAATAGTGTAAAACTATAAATAAAACTTCCCTAAATAAATTCTGACAAATGTCAGTTACCAAAAAATATACTAAATGGCAGTCACTGTACAAAATAGCATAGTGCCACTTTGTGATCTGTGGATCAAAGAGGTTTAAGGGTCATGCTGTGGCCCAGGACAGATATAGTCAATGTCCAGTTCAAATAAAATGGTGGTTGAAAGACTCCTTTTCCGACACTTTTTAATCTGGGGGTCAGACAGGTTTAATGGTCATACTGCGGTACAGGACAGATATAGTTAATGTCCAGTTCAACTAAAATGGTGGTTAAAAGACTCCTATTTCTGGCACTTTTTAAATCTGGGGGTCATGCAGGTTTGGGGCTCATGCTGTGGCCCAGGACAGGTATAGTCAATGTCCAGTTCAACTAAAATGGTGGTTGAAAGACTCCTTTTACCGGCACTTTTAAATCTGTGGGTCATGCAGGTTTGGTGCTCATTCTGTGGCCCAGGACAGATATAGTCAATGTTCAGTGAAACTAAAATGGTGGTTCAAAGACTCCTTTTTCCGGCACTTTTTAATCTGTGGGTCAGACAGGTTTAATGGTCATACTGCGGTACAGGACAGATATAGTTAATGTCCAGTTCAACTAAAATGGTGGTTGAAAGACTCCTATTTCCGAACTTTTTAAATCTGGGGGTCATGCAGGTTTGGGGCTCATGCTGAGTGGCCCAGGACAGATATAGTCAATGTCCAGTGAAACTAAAATGGTGGTTCAAAGACTCCTTTTTCCGACACTTTTTAATCTGTGGGTCTGACAGGTTTAATGGTCATACTGCGGTACAGTACAGGTATAGTCAATCTCCAGTTCAACTAAAATGGTGGTTCAAAGACTCCTATTTCCGGCACTTTTTAATCTGTGGGTCAGACAGGTTTAATGGTCATTCTGCGGTACAGGACAGATATAGTCAATGTCCAGTTCAACTAAAATGGTGGTTGAAAGACTCCTTTTTCCGGCACTTTTTAAATTTGGGGGTCATGCAGGTTTGTGGGTCATGCTGCGTTCCAGGACAGGGTATTCAATACCAGTTCAAGTAAAATGAGGGTTTCCCAAATCATATTGCCTTCTGGCACTTTTTAATTTGTGGGTCATGCAGGTTTAAGGGTCATGCTGTGATACAAGACAGGGATAGTGAATGGTCTGTGATTTTTTTTCTGTGGCTTTTTATAAAGTGTGTTGCCTAAGATGTAGCATGTATCCATTTGACTGTTGTGGATGTTAATTCCAGCTTCTCCAGCCCTGTTTGGGTGTAATAATGAAGGTGTTGTTCCTCTCCCATAGACTTTAATGGTCATCGGCGATAATCTATTATCGACTATCGGAAATCGTCTTGATAATTGCCGATATCGACTATCGACCCGATGACGATAGTCAACGTAATCGCTCATCACTAATGTAGAGTAGTTTAAATGTGTATTTCCCATTGTCAAGAAAACGTGCTACAGTTTACTGTTCAGTGACATCGGCAACCGGAGCAACAAAATGGTCAGAGATCCATGCTTGATTCAATTTTATAAATGTCAAATGATCCACATTGTCAGGGGAAAGATTAATATATTTGTCAGTTATCAGCCCACCAGCTGTGCTGAATGTGCGTTCCAAGATAATGCTGGCTGCTGGGTACATTAAAACTTCTATGATGTGTCGAGAAAGCTCAGGCCATTCATCCAGTTTGCAGACGTTGAATGGGTTCATACTAAGTCCAAAAACATCGATGTTGAGATGCAGGTAGTCATGCACCATGGTTCTAAGGCAGTCTATGTGTGTCTGAATTCTGCCCTGCCTTGCAGTCATTGGTGAGGTGGTAAGAAACGAGTGAAAAATGTCAACCAGTATGCTTCTGCCATGCTGCCTGCTGCGGCTATTTTCCATTCTAATGCTGCCGCATTGCTGATGTTGTTCCACCGTAACTTTAGAATGTGAAGAAGATGCAAAAGATGTCTCGAGTTGGTCAATGAGCACTGTCTCAAATTCTTGCATTTTACTGTCAGTTTTTGTGGGTGGAAGGAAATTGCTCACTTATGTCTTGTAATGTGGTTCACGGAGGTTTTTAAGAGGGTAATCTAACACCAGGGGATTCTTTCTTATTAGGTTTGAAAAATCATACACAAGACAATCTGGGTACAGAGAACAGTTAAAATGTTAAGACAAATAAAAAATGTCATCCATGTCAGCCAGTAGAGGAACACTGGACTTTGCCATCCCCATGCCATGTATATAATTTTATATTAATTTTATATGATCACATTTTTCATTAAATTTAAATGATTACATTTTATACAGTATGATAATTATAATAAATTACTTTTTATTTTTGCACTGGCGTAAGTTGAGAAATAAGGGACATTTTTTCGCCTGACAGCAAATCTAGCTTCACTTCGACTCCTCAGGCTCAGGTAGACCGCATTCACATAGGTCTGCCTGTCGGAGCAGTAATGCGCCTAGTTTTGCCAAACCACATTCATATATGTGTCTAATCTTGACACACCTCCATAACACCCCCAGAACGCCCCAGAACACCCCCTCATGTTGGGCACATTCGAAAGTGTCGAGTCTTATGAATAATGCGCCAAACACATTCATTAGGTGCATTAGACATCGTAGCTCAGTTAGGAGCAGTGTACGCCAGAAAAAGGGTAAAAAACCCTTTCATACATGTCGCCTTTAGAGACAAATTTTCTTCACTAAGTTGTTCCACTCATCCATTTTACTGTTATGGATGCTAATTGAAGCTTCTCCTCACCTGTATAGGTATAAAAATGAACCAGAACATCTTCTCCCATTGACTTTAATGGAGTTCGAAATTCAGGTTCGAGTTCGGCTAGAACTTCGAGGGGAACTGCTCAAAATTCGAGGTTCTACTCGAACCCGAACTTTTTAGGGTTCACTCATCAATATTCAACACCCCTCATGGATCTCATCTAGAGGTGTATTGTGCATTTTGGGCATACAGGTGTGCCATAGTTTTTTTTCTAGTATTGGGAAACGAAAATAGGGGGAAAAAAAATGCAGTTCCATCATTGTTTTTTGGGTTTCAACAGCTTTCTACAGCTTTCACCGTGCAGTGTAAATTACATGATAACTTTAGTATGCAGGTCGGTACAATTACAATGCTATAAATTTTATATAGTTTTTTATGTTTTATTACACAATAGAAATATGTCTGTTTTTATGTTGTCCTATTCTGGCAGCCATAACTTTTTTATTTTTCTGTATAAGGAGCTGATTATGGCGATACCCAATTTTTATAGTTTTTTATGCTGAAGTGCTTTAAAAAAAAAAGTGTTTTATTATGTAAAACAATATTTATGCATCGTTGCCTTCTACTAGCCATAACTTTTTTACTTTCCCATATACAGAGCTGTGTAAGGATTTTTTTTTTATGGGATGAACTGACATTTTTATTGGTACCACTTTGGTATTCATATGAGTTTTTGATTGCTTTTTATTCCATTTTATGTGCTGCAGGATGAACGAAAATAACAATTCTTTATACGGAGCTGATTTTAGGCTTATTTTTTTGCGGGATGAGTTGATGTTCTTATTGGTACCATTATGGGGTGCATATGCTTTTGTGAGGCATTTTGAAGGGGAAGGAGTTAAAGGCGCTTTACCAGGAAGGCATTTCATGAACTGCTGTCCTCTCTTCAGCTTTCAGCATCTTCAAAACGAGGCATACATAATTTGTTTGAACTGTGTAGCATGTGACCCAGCAGGCTATATATCACCATGCCTTTCCCCCACAGTGTGTTCACTCCAGATCTTCTAGTCAAACAAAAGTCTGTTTATGTAAAATCAAGTAACCTAAAATACAAGAGCTATAAGTGGTTAGCACTTCTGCCTTTCAACTTAAGGGTCCTCAGATCAAATCCCTGCAGGAAACATACCTGATTGAGGTTTCTTTTTTTGACACAGTAGGGGGGAAAAATGCCAATAGACAGACCAAAAAAAAACAGCATGATGATAACTTATCTCCACTTTTATCTGCACTAAGAAGTGCAGAGGATGAAAGTAGAATGCCAGCACCTGGGGTTGAACACTCGTTCAGCAGGGAATAGATTGACAGTAGCTGCCTGAGATGAGAGGTAATGTCTTATCATGTGTGGCCAGGACTGCGGACCTCTCACCACTGGTTGGATACCCTAGATATGAGTTGTACACTATGGATCACTAAGTAGCAGCAAAAAAAATTAAAGTGAAGGGTGACAATGTTTATTATTTGCGAGCTTCCCACATCAGTTTTAGAGAAGTTCTTACCTCCTGATTTTGTACAAAAGCTTCCCTAGGTTAATGATCACTTCTCTTCGCTCTTACAGGCTGTAGAGCTCTGGCTGGGATGACAACATTACTCTTCTCTGTTTGTTATCAGAAAGACAGAGCTTGTTTATGTTACTTACTGACAAACATTAACCCTTTACAGCTGTTTAGTCTTCTGCCCATTTGTTTAAGCCCTTCTATTAGTAGTGTCCCTCAGACTCAGACAGGAATAGTAGAGCTGATATGCCAGTCACTGCTGAAGACCTGCTCACAGTCTAACCAGGAAGTGTAAGCCTGAAACTGGCTGTGGCTCTTTGAAACAGCATGGTGAGAATACCCTTTTAAGCTAAAGTGCACCCTTAGGTAGAATTTTTTTAATGCTGTGCAATTTATGATCATTTATAACATTAGCTTGTCAAATAACCTCATCTGTCATATACAATACTTAGTATTTCCTTTCTTGCTATTAGCAGTTATTGTGGTACAATTTTGCTCCCCTACTGGAACTGTCCATAAGTAGTATCCTTAAACACCAATCCTTAGTCCTACACTGACCTCTACAAAATACGTAACGCTAAGATAATAACAATAATAATTTTTTTTTTTGCTCTACAAAATTACATTTTAACATGCTGCGGTATTAATGTCTTTAGATGCCATATACCCTAATCTAAGGATACATCATATGACATTGCCACAACAGACAGAAACTCTACTAAATAATTTGTTAGATGACATTAAGTTGCTCAGCGAAGACTATGAAATTAGTTTGATTCTCCTTTCAGTCTTGCTAACAGCAGAACTGCTAGAGATAAAGTAACCTTCCATGAGGGTTTTTTGCACTGGGACGGAAAATTATATTCTGTGTCTTCAGTTAACCACTATTTTGCTGAATATTTCTTTGTGCATCCTCACAATATGTTTCTATATGATCTTCTATCGTGTCTTTTTTATTCTTACAGTACTTTTTTTGTATTATAAAGGAAGACAGACCCCGAGTATTCCAATTTAACAATTCAAAAATAGCTAGGGCGACATGTATGAATGGGACTGCGTCAATTTTCTGGCATGCTTTGAACCAAAAATCCTATTGTAGCCCTTCCCAGCACATGTATGATCTGTCCTATGCCAAAATCTGGTGCATGCTGTTACAGACCAAACACTTTTGTATGTGTCAATTCTATGAGGACACATACACTCTATGCACCACTTTTTGGGACATAAATGTGTCTCACAATGGCACACATTTGTAAAGTGCTGTGAGACACTTTCATAGATACTGACAAATACAACACTAACTTATTGAGAAGTACAACTGTCCAGGCAGTGACGCGTTTCATACATGTTCTCCCTAGTCGTTATCAATTTTATTATCAGAATCCCTTTTTGAATTTTGAAATATATTTTCTTAATTTTCTAGAAACTAATAAAAAATGTATTTCTTGCAATCACTGTATGTTAGTGCAAATGGGTGCTCAAGAATTAAGCTTTTTGCCAACAGTGCCTTGTTTACTCCTGGTGTCTCCTGGTGTTAACATTATTGGTGAAATCCCACACTTAAGCCTCCAGCCTTTAGGTAAATTAATTCCTTAAAATATCCCCAAAAAATCTCAATACATACCTCACAACTTTTTTGACAGTCAGACAAATACACTCATGGCTCATTGCTCAACAAATCCACGTTTTTTACCCGTGCTTACACTTTTTAATTCCCAAACTACTACAAACATCTGCATATACCAAAGGTATTTCAAAAGGGTTCTTCAATATTAATGACCTTTATTTTGTTGTGCTGCTGAATAGTGATGAGCGTGTCAACAATTATCGTGTCGATAGTCAATAATCGCCGATGACCA
Organism: Phyllomedusa bahiana; assembly: GCA_025379985.1. Classification (NCBI taxonomy): domain Eukaryota; kingdom Metazoa; phylum Chordata; class Amphibia; order Anura; family Hylidae; genus Phyllomedusa; species Phyllomedusa bahiana. The sequence goes on from JAODAL010031772.1 coordinate 42,576, forward strand.
TTAAAGAGGAACAACAGCTTCATTCTTACACTCAAACAGGTGAGAAGCTGGAATTAAAATCCACAACAGTAAACTGGATATGTGCTACATCTTTGGCAAGACAATTAGGCTATAGAAGTCACAGAAACAAATTCATATGCTAAAATAATTCATTATGTTCAATGGCTAACCCAAAACATGAGAACGGCGTAGCCACAGCAAGTACAGCGGTAGCAGCTGCAAAGGGGCCCCTTTCACACAAAACAAGACACCGGTATAAGAAATGGCACATGGGAACTGGCAGGAGACCCCTTTTTGTAACAGGGCCCAACATCTCATCACATATGAGGTGGCAGCAAAAACGTCCCAACCGGGGATGCGGAGGTTCAGCTGGCAGAGCCCTAGGGGGTCCATTTGGTCAAGGAGCCCTGTCTCAAATTCCTGCATTCTACTGTCAATTTGTGTGGGTGGAAGGAAATTGCTCACTTTTGGTTTGGAACGTGGATCAAGGAGGGTGGACACCTAGTAACCGCTGTTCATTTTGATGGCCTTGAAGCGTGGGAAATACAATTTTTTCAATAAGACCTTTACTATTGGTTTCTTTTACAGCGGCATGACCCCAAAACCAGCAAAGTTGTCCTTGATGGAACCTCAGAATAAAAAGTGCCGGAAGAAAGTTTTCTTTGAAACACCATTTTAGTTGAACTAGAGATTGACTATCCATGTTCTGTACCGCAGCATGACCGTCAAACCTGCATGACCCACAGATCACAAAGTGCTGGAAGAAAGTAGTAATTGAACCACCATTTTAGTTGAACTGGACATTGACTTTCCCTGTCCTTTAATGCAGAATGACCCCAAAATCCACACAGATGTCCTTATGGACCCTCAGATTAAAAAGTGCAGGAAGAAAGTAGTCTTTGAACCAGTATTTTAGTGAAGTGGAGATTGACTATCCATGTCCTGTACCGCACCATGACCCTCAAACCTGCATGACCCACAGATCACAAAGTGCCCGAAGAAAGTAGTATTTGAACCACCATTTTAGTTGAACTGGACATTGACTTTCCCTGTCCTTTAATGCAGCATGACCCCAAAATCCACATGGATGCCCTTATGGACCCTCAGACTAAAAAGTGCCAGAAGAAAGTAGTCTTTGAAGCAGTATTTTAGTGAAATGGACATTGACTATTCATATCCTGTACCGCAGCATGACCCAAAAACCCGCACAGGTGCCCTTATGAACCATCAGCAGAAAATTTTGCAATAAGAAATAAACTATATTAAAAAAATATATAGTTTTCCAATACTGCTGCTGCTAGAGCTGCTTGCCATTCTACTGGTGACGTTGTTCCACCATGACATTAGAATGTGAAGCAAAGAAACAGATGTCCCCAATAGGTCAACGAGGCCTGTCTGAAAATCCTGCATTCTACTGTCAAGTGGGTTGAATGAAATTACTGATCAAGGAGGGTGAGGCTGTAAACGTGGATCACGGAGGTTCAATTGGCAGAGCCGGACTTACAGTGGGTGCGGTGAGAGCCAGGGTTGGCGTCCGTAATCTATTAACACGCAGGTTCAGCTAGCAGTGCTGGAGTTACAGTGGGTGCAGTGAGAGCCCGGGCTGTCGTCCGTCATCTATTAACACGCAGGTTCAGCTAGCAGTCCTGGAGTTACAGTGGGTGCGGTGAGAGCACGGGCTGGTGTCCGTCATCTATTGACACGCAGGTTCAGCTAGCAGGGCCGGACTTACAGTGGGTGCGCTGAGAGCCACGGCTGACGTTAGTCATCTATTAACACGGCAAACAATGCCCTTAAGACCCAGCAATTTCTGCCTCTACAGGAGCGCCGTCCCCTCTATATGAGTGCGGACCAATTGAGCTTCACTTGGAAACGCTGGTGCTTGATGCTCCTGTTCCAACCAGGTGCCCCTTTTCTTGGCTTTTTTTTTTTTTCTCATTTTACTTAACGTGCTGGAGGAAATTGCCTCTGTTCTTAGGGTGACGAATGTGCTGCATACTCCATGTCCTCTGAATAACCTACATCTGTTCAAGTCTTTTATCAGTGGTTACTGTACCTCCCTTGTACAAATCAGAGGAATATTTGTATCAGCTATTTTGTACATGTAAGTTTTTTAGTAGTTTGATTCTAGAAAACACATTTTTAAAATAGGATGGAATCCCACCACGTCTTTGTTTCTCTTCTTTTATTGTATTAAACGAGTTGTCTCACTACAGGGATTGCTTGCTATGTTATAGATCTTGCAAAAACAAGTCATTTTGCAATATATGTCCATTAACAGTGTCCTACCTTTTCCTGTTTTTGACAGCACCATGCCCCCAAAAATTTAAAACATTACCCTTTCGGCCACTGTTGACAATTCTGAAGAACAAATGTCTGTTAGAAACCACATTTTTTAAAATAGGACCTGTAGTATAGCTGTATTTCACAGCACCATGCCCCCAAAAATTCAAAACATAACCCTTTGGCCACTGTTGACAATTGTGAAGACTAAATGTCTGATAGAAACCACATTTTTTACAATAGGATCTGTAGTATCGTTGTATTTCTCAGCACTATGAGCCAAAAAATTATAAAAATGACTTCTCAGCCACGGTTAAAAATTGTTAGGAAGAAATGCCACTTAGAACCCACATTTCTGTTCCAAAGGACCTTGATTATAGCTGTATCTCACAGCACCATGACCCCAAAACCATTGACAGTGCTTACAATTTTCATGAAGAAGGGAGTAAATGGAATACATTTTTTTCATGAAACTGTGTACAATTAGTGTCTTTTACAGTCTCCTAACTGCAAAACCAGCAAAATGACCTTTTGGGCACTCAGAATAAAAATTGCAGTAAGAAATTATGATTTAAAAAAAACTTTTTCAAGAGGACCATTTCCTTTTGAAGAGAAATGGAAGTAACCGGGCAACAATCATGACCTCGGCAATTGGGCCAAAACATCTCAAAATCCATGCCTGATTCCCCTATCGGGGAAACCCCGGATCTTTTGTCTGTAATAACTCCTTTTAATTTTTCTTACTCAGCTCAGATATGACGGGGGCTGCTGGCGGGAACAACACCTCTGGCGTGGCCTGCGATCTCGGGCCTTTTCATCCTTTTTCATACCAAAAAGTCAATTGGGCCCGGGAAAACATTCCAAAAACATCGTGTGAGACGCAGAATCATCACCAACATAACCCGGGCCCTTGTTTTTTTTGTATTTTGGGCCCTCATTACAGCATTGAAGGTGGTAAATAAGAATTGCCAAGGTCACCCAAAGCGTCTGCCAAAATGCCTGCTGCTCTATGGCAAATTGGCACTCTACTGCGCAGTTCTGACTTTTATTCCATCGGACTTTTGAAGAACTGAAGCAACGCAACATATTCTCCATTGATCAAAGCACGGCCTCCAATTCCTGCATTTTACTCTCAATTTGGGGGGGAAGGGAAAGTGCTGATTCTTTTAAATGGGGACGAGGAGGGTGGCAACCCCCAAAAATTTGTTCATTTTGATGCCTTAAATGCGAGGATCATGTTTGGGGGAAAATGGAGCATCCAAGCTTTAAATGAGAATGAGCCTTGTTTTCACAAGCCTCGGGGTCGAGGGGCACGAAACTGATCTTCCTCGTCTTTCCTCCTCCACTTCAAATCCGTCCCAACCTCTTTCCCAAAGGCGGGGATATGGGAAAGTCGGTGTCCACCATACCTAAATCCTCATCCCCGCTTCCTCCTCCTCATTTAACACAGCCCTGATTCCCGATGATGTACCCTGAAGCTGGGGTGCCGCCTTGCACCAGCCCTGGACCTCGAACCGCCGCCTAAGAAAACAAAAAATTGTGAAACATTCGGGCCTTCTGGATCCGACAGAGATAAGGCTCTGTATCTGCTCGGGGTCTGTCTCCTCCCCTCCTGGGGGGACCTCGTTTTTCAGAGTGTTCCAGAACTAAGATCACTACAATCCATGCTAAAAAGGGCATTGTTCAACTACCATTTTGGTGCTTCTTCAAAACTCCCCAAGGGTGGGCAGACTCTTTTTACCTGCCTTTATCCGTGGCTCAACCCCCCGAGCCGCACCGCTGCTTTTCAGGCCATGCGCCACTTTGTACTCGTAATGGCATTGCCCGCTGCCACAATCGCTGGACATTGAGGGGGGAATTCCACTGTTTCCACCAACAATGAGATGGTTACGGGGAGGCCGAACTAACGCTTAACGAGCCAGCCGGGGAAAAACAGGGTGCAACTGCGGGAAATGTGAGCTCAGACCCGAGCCTTCCCCACAGCAGTTAGACCTGGGTAGCGCTTTTAAAAATTTTTTGGGGGAAAGATTCATGATGTGTGCCAACAAGGGATGTCTCCAGTCTACCGAAACCTTAAGGGCGGCCAGGAGATTTTGGGCCCTTATCGCACACCACCTTTTCCTGGCCAAGGTTCTTGACACCCAGCACCGCTCAGTCCCCCGTTTTGCAGACCATCCACACTCTTTTAAACCTTTTGTTAGGTCTCCAAAACAATAATTTCAACAAGGCCTGGTTTTTTTGGGCAAAAGGATGTTCTACGGACCTTGGGAAAAAACCCGCACCACCCCGCGGTTTTTGAAGATGAGCGCCCAGCCGAAACCACCGTCACCACCAAAAAATCCACCCAGCTCACCCAGTGAGCTGTCATAAAGATTACACCTTGACCTCTTCAGTCCATGGTCAATTGACTTGCCCGACACAATGAACAACGCCTGGAGATTTTTGATAACTGTGCTGGCCCGGGCAGAAAGGCCCCTTTTGGGAAAAGAAATCATCTTGCATCTGGTATTTTGGGGGATGGCATGGGCCATGACTGGGCGGAACCCATCTTGCTAACGATGGCAAAGCAACATTTCCAAGGCCAAAAACCCGGGGAATCCGACATTCGCTTTTGCTTTGGGGTGGTTTGGGTTAAAGGTTTTTTCTCTCCCCACCGGTTTAAAGGAAGGGTGGGTGCAGACTGGGGACTTACGGCGGCTGGGGAAGGAGAAGGGGAAACTGTGTTTCTGGTATGCTGGTGGTTCTCGGGCGACGGTGGGGCTAAGTGGAGGCGACCTTCCTGCTGCGAGGGACTGGCAGCAGAAGAACGCTTGTTCTTGGAAGTGGGGATAGGTGGAAAAGAGGGTGTAAAGTTTTTGGAATCCCAGACTGGGTGGCCTTTTTTCGCCAAGTTTCCTCCATTTCAACTCATCATTTCTGCAGTGACTAATCATGTTGGGGGGTTAAACACCTTAGATTCTTTCCCCCTACTAATGGGTTTAAGCAAATCGGATAGACGTCGCTGGGCGAATCTGAGGCTTAATCGAAAAAGGGCCCCGCTTCGGAAGGGCCGGGCCTTTTCAACGGCGTAACAAGGAGTGGTGTTTTTCCGCTGACCA